>NW_019280773.1:0-48310 GCF_000648695.1 Onthophagus taurus | reverse complement strand
GTCTTCTTAGGATTCACAGAGAGTCTTTGTTCGTCACACCAAGTCTCTATCAGTTTGAGAGCTACTTGCATCCTGTCAAACAGCACGTTTATATACTTGCCTTTGACGAGAATGGTTAAATCATCTGCGTAACCAACTGTGATAAAGTTGGCTTCGGCGAGGCGGTTCAAGAGGCTATCCAGGGTGAGGTTCCACAAAAGTGGGGATAGTACACCCCCTTGTGGACAGCCTCGAGTAACTCCTCCTTGAAGACTGACATCGCCAGCCCTAAGCTTAACTATCCTATGTTTAAGAGTGTTCTCAATCCAACCACAAAGAGTCGGTGGAACATTATGCTCTAACAAGGCATCGTTAATACCAGAGAAAGTTGTTTTATCAAAAGCTCCCTCTATATCTACGAAAACCCCCAGGGCGGACTCCTTTAGGTCCAGCGCCCCACCAACAAAGCATGTATTCTTCTAATGGATAGCATTCTTTTTTTGCAAGTTGAATTTCTTTGTAAGAAGGAAATCGCAATGGATCTTTCTTGCGTATTTTATTATATTGCTCTTTGGTAAGAGTGGCATCAACAAATAAAGAAAGTGCTTCGCTTCGTGGAAGTTTTTGAGGAATTACACCTTCTAGGGATTTTCGGTATGCAGACTTGTACCTACATCGTAAAAGGTATAGTATAAAAAAATGAAAAGAAAATATTTTTACTATTGTTTTTAACCCAGATAAAAAATCATCTAATAGATAAGTTTTTATATCTGGGTTAATACATCTTAATCAGGTGAATGAACAAAACAACTATACTTGCTGGCTCGCGCTGGAGACGTGGTTGTTATATCTTTCAGTACGCTTGCAGCATCGCTCAATCCAGATGAACGAAGACTCATCTGAGCCGCATAAACCAGCTCATCAGAATCATGGGAAGCACGTATTATTTCGGTTTTTTGCCGTTTGGATCTTTCACATACATCCGCAAAAGATTTTGTTGGTCTTCGTAACTTTTTCTGCCCCGGTTCTTTACAATAAATAGCAAATCCTATGGAAGTATTTAGCCAATTCTCATTTTCCTTCAAAAATCTATCTTCTTTTCTTTGAGACTTTTGCCATCTACTTTTAAAATCCGATGCAAAATGAGAAACGGTCTTTTTCATTTCTGGAGTAATATCCATATCCATAGGATATTTCGTGAAGTTTTTAATGTACTGTTTCAGTGAGTTCAGTTGTTAATCCAAATTTTTCTCATGAGAACTCCTCATTTCGTAAACGAGAGTACGTCGTAGGACAGAGATAAATAAACCGGATGCTAAATAATTAAACAAAATCGTTTTATAGTATACTGTCTTTTAAGATGAGTATTTTGGAACACATTAATTTATTCCCATGTTCATTTTTAAATTGAATCCTTTTAAACAATACATTTAAAACATAGCGATAAGTATATTTTGAATTTAGTATCTAACATGGCATTATTAATTATAGCGTTGCATGTTGTTCCGTGTTCCGTAAGAAAAGAAAGTCCGTAGATATTTGTTTATATAAAATGGCGCAAATATGCGCAAACTTTTTTGATTGATTATGAAACTACATTAGTCACTTTATGTTATAGAGGAAAAATTTTGACCGGATATCATCCGGAAGGTTATCAAAAGTCAACCTTAACATTTTCTTATACGTCAGTACTTATAAAATTAAAATTATAGTAAAAAGGTAAACAACTAAAACCTTTAGGTTGATTTTCCATCGCAAAATAAATAATAATAATAAATCGCCACACAAAGAAATTATATAAAAATAGTTTGAAACCTCTATATAATTTTTACTGATTTGTAATAAGTCAAACTTTCTACTGTTATATCCGGAGCACCAGCGATTCCTTTGATATTTTTATTGTTGAGTAGGGTAGTTAGGTTATGTACCTGCATGTTGTCATAGAAAATTGGCCATAAATATGAATTATATTTTTCGACTTTTTTCCAACTTTTCATTGCTTTGGCCCCACTGTGCGTCGGCTAGAGCATAATTACAGTACTCGTGTGATTACATGACTCGGTCTACGACCTCGTCGTGCAATTCTCCACACTCGTACAGTAATTATGTTTCTAGCCCACTTGTAATATAAATAACTATTATCTACGACTGCTTGGATAAGTCATCATTACCGCACTCATTTGAGATGATTTGAGTTACGTAATGAAGTTCATTACCGCACTGGTTTCATTACGTAACGCATTTTTAGCCTAATCAGAACAGACTTAATTTATTGAAACGAGCAACAATACAAAAGAAAAAGTGCTATCTACTTACAGAGAAACAATACTATTTATTATAAACATTAATTGTTATGTTTTTACATTTCAAAACACTTATTCCAGATGAGTAAACATGTTGTTGAAACTGACAATTTAAAATTGTCAACAATCATTTCAAAATATTTTTATAAATGTCAAATAGACTTTTTTAAAGAAATTGATTGATATACCTCGATACCTCGGTCTACGACCTCGTCGTGCAATTCTCCACGCTCGTACTGTAATTATGTTTCTAGCCCACTTGTAATATAAATAACTATTATGGCTCAATAAACTGTTTATTATTATTATTATTATGTTCATAATATCTCGTATTTTCTGGTTGGTGACTTTTCCTATTCTAGATCTTGTTGCCACTCTTCTTTAATAATTTCCGTCAGCAGCATCCTTCTTTCATCACTTATATTCATCTGCCACACTTCACACCCGTAGGTAACTATGGTGTTAAAGCTGGTGTTATGTATGTATCGAATATTTCCTGTTGATACATCTCTCCTCTACAGTACTAGGTTTAGCATACTGATAGTTGCCTTTTCCTTATTTTCCTTATTTATTTGGTCTTTTTTTCTGTGTTTTACATTATGATGGAAAATATGCTTGTACAACATTCTCGTCGTTCACTAGTAGATCTTCGTTGTTTCCTTTTACACACAAATATGTACTTAGTTTTCTGAAAAGTTTATTTCTAGTCCCTACTGCCTACATTCTTGCCTTAGCTTTTTAAATATGTAATTTATATTTTCTCTATCATGGGGCATTACTATCTGGTAATCTGCGTAATGAAACGTATATAGCTGTCCCTGCTCTATTTCCATATTCTCGCACTTCCTTTTCCACTGTCCCCATCTCGGTAGATTCTGCACAGACTAGACACAGCACCACTGGCGGAGTCCTTTATTAGTTTTAAATAGCTTTCCGAAGTTGTCACCATATTTTACTTATGCGTTTTATATAATTCCTGCAACGCTTTTATGAAGGTCTGGTTTATATTTGTTGTTTCAAGTATTTCTCGCATTTTTTTTAAACAATTTCAATATATTCAACCATTAGACCTAAAAAAATGCTTTGTAACAGTTTAAATTTTATCTATTGTAATAAATTCATAGAAACTAAACGTAATCTTTACGAAATTATTCTGAATTTCTTTCTGCATTTAAAGAAATGATTTACACTTAATTAAAGCTATAAGATTCCTTTGAAATGATATATAACTTAATAAGCTTTTATTTGGAAATATAACTTATAAATTTAAAACCGACATTTTAACCTTATTGCTAAATACCTAAAAACTGAAGGTAAATTAAAAAAATATATTTTAACCATAATAAGGTATCTTCATTAAAGTTTTAAACTTTAAATTATTAATTTAAACATTTTATGCAAAAATAAATAGATAGATATACCTAGACATAGATTTGTCGACCATGTCACAAGTTGTAGACATATTAACCTAGATTTTTGCACTCACTATTCTTCACGGTTTAGTTACCAAACCGGCGACGGTCAATCGGCTCAAGCTCAAGGCTACTTGAAAAACGCCGGAGTTAAAGATTCCGAAGCTGAAGTTTCCCAAGGATCCTATTCGTACACGGCCCCCGATGGAACTCCGATCACTGTTACTTGGGTCGCCGATGAGAATGGTTTCAGAGCTGAAGGAGCTCATCTACCTACACCACCACCAATTCCGGAAGCCATCCAACGATCCCTGGCTATCATCGCGCAACAACCACAACGATATCAAAACAACGATGCTTTTCAAAGAAATCGATACAATTTTTAAAAATACTAATCAAAAATATAATCAGGATACGATTAAATAAAAATTAAATAAAAAAATAATTAGTGTTAAGAGATTCTTTTAAATATATTTGATGTTATCAAACAAAATTGTTTTTTTTATGTATTACATATTTTATTTTCAGCTTCATTTCAAATTTCATGTCTATAAGTTGTAATCGTGTTTAAACGATGTTTTAAACTCGTTTTTTTAATTCTCCACATCGAGTTAAGTTACGTATTGAAACAACAACAATCACGTTTCATGCTATTACAATTTCCTTTTCTTTAACGGGATAAAGGTCAGGTTAGGATTGGTTGGATTCTCGTGTTACCTGTTCTGGAATGTTCTCATGCTGTTTGCATCCGCCGTGATTTTTCGCGATTGCCACCTAAGTTACCGTCGCGATCGTAACAACACGGCCGCGGTCGGCGTCTCTTTCATTTGAATCTTTCATCTTGGGCAAGAAGAAGCACGATCTCGCACAGAGCAGAAGAAGTGCAAAGTGCGCAAGAGATGTGGGTGTGTAGACACATCTCAAAACGATGAAGAACCTTTCAGAGTCATTCTGCCTTTCAGCTTTTATGCAGCTCTCGAAAGATCAACCTCGAAACGATCTGATTAGAAAATTTTAATCAATATGAGAGTAAATCAATTAACAATTTTGAAAGTGAAAAAAATATTAGGATTTTTATTTATTTATATACATTTTTAAAAACTTACCGGGGTGATGTGAAATTACTTTATAAACAAACTTAATACATGAAAATTATTTACTATAAATCGCAAAATCATACCGTTTACGACGATTTTTCTTATTAAACTAATTATACAACTCATTGTATGAACATTGTTTATAATGAATTAGAAAATAATAATCCATTAAACGAAAATCTCCAAAATCACAAAATTGAGGACTTTTGTTATCAAAAAAAATCAATAAAGTAAATTGATATTCATTAAAATTGTTCATAATGAATTAGAAATTCATAAACCATAATCGTTTCCAACTTAGCTATGATCAAAGTTTAAGTTGATAGCTGAATCTGCAAAATCCGAAAATGGTCGAATTTTGCTATACTAGATTACAACTCAAGAACCAAAATCGACGGAAGATACTTTCGGATAATAACCCTAAAACTAAAACCGTTGGAACAAAAGGGTAGATTTGCTAGAGAATTATAATAAGACAAAGGAAAATCTGAGGATGAAACTGAAACAGAAGTTCCGTACATGTATACGTATCAAATACAATTTTTAAAAGACACTTTGCCATACTGCGTTACAATTCTTTTAAAGAAACAACAATGTCTGACGAAGAACCAGGGCTTTCTATGGACACGTTTCCTGGTCTAGTTTCGAATACTAACTACAACATCTATCCACACAACCAATTAATCGCAGCAACAAGATTCATACAAAACCAATATAACACTATGTAATTATTATACATTAGGAACAACAAATGTAAATTCCGATTTCATCACAGATATGTCTAAAGCACATATCTCCAAAATTTAAAAAATCCTAATTCAAAAATTAAAATTGTTTGAAGTTGTTTCTAATTTAACAATGACGATAATCTAAGTACAAGACGAGTTCTCGAAAACTTTTATGAGTGCAATTCGTTTGTACTTCTCACTCATTATCTATTGCTTCTTTTAGTCTGAACGAGCAAGAGATTAACTTCTCTACTACGCGTTTTCCACTACGCGGGTCAACGTTGAAGTGAAATAAAACAACCCATGTATATTAATGGAACTATTTTTTCATTTGAAAGGCCTATATATACCACTATGTATGGAAAATGACATAGTTCGCGTCCCGTCGCGCCTGCGCACGGTGTCATGGATTCAAAAGGTCCAATGATTTAATGATTCTGCCGTATAGATTCCACTGAATTTGAGCAATGGCATCAGTCGATTGCGAATTATTGGCAAAGACCTGTGATTGTAGAAAAAGCTATAAGAAAACTCTATATTGAAATCATATGATCTTGGTTGCCAATTCACGTTCATGCAGAATATCTATTGTGGCATTCGCTGCATGGCACATAGCGTCGTCCTGCTAGAATCGGTTACCATTGATTTGTAGGGCTCGCCGTAGACGGCGATGGTCTCAGCAACGTCGTTTTCGAAGAAGTATGGACCAACCATTGCCACCTGGTGAAACTCATGTAGGTTGGCGTCGACCCATATACGGCAAGTTTATTTGTTAACATAGCCATTTGATTAAGCGCCTATCATTATTATTATTATTATTATTTACAATTTATTGCCACAAATAAGAATACAAAATTACATAAGGTACACAAGGTAATATACACAAGAAGAAAAAACAATGAAAAAAAAAATTAATAAGAAGAAAAATATATACATAAAATCCCATTGTCGATTGTTAGTCGAGCAATGGATAAACTTAAACTTGTCAGTTAAGTCTTAACAGTATAAGCAGTATCAGCAAATGATTATCTAGGATTCTAAGGAGTGGTTCCTTCTCGCATGATCCAGGCATACTAGGCATTTAGGCCCCTGTATTCAATATGTTCATTCAACACAATTACGATTTCGCAAAACCACTGTGTAACATATTTATCAACATCTTGCACACAACCTAAACGCTTTTAATTTCAAGATATAGAGTATATACAACGATATATAGTTTGATAGAGTCGATTATTATTTGACCTATGTTCCAAAGCAGGCGATGCTGTGTACTAAAAAGCTATAAATCGGAACTATCAGAAATCAGAACAAGTTATTTTAATTGTGGTCTGGGACTGTGTATCGACTGCAGTTTTATTAAGTCCCCATCCGTTCTTCGATAATATATTTTTGTCTTGTCGAAATCAATTTTATGATAGCGTCCCATATGGTGTTGCTCTGGCATAATATATGCTATAATATCTAGAATCGCTAGGGCACCTGGTGGTAGATTGATATTTATTTAGTAATGTTAATTGCCAATGTGTCTCTTTGTCCAATGTGACAAAACATTTTCAGCGAAAATGCAAATCTACCTATTAATAGAAATGTTGTTATGAAAGGTGAACAACAAAATATAGAACAAGCATTAATTGAAGGAGAATTCTTCTTAGATCTTACAAATGTCTAACCGTCCTTTACCAGCACTTGGTGCAGAAGCAATAGGCTCAGCACCAATACAAACAAAATCGAAATAGTCTCTTTCACTCGGAGAAGGAAGCTACAATTGAGAGCACCCTCCATTAAAAGAACTATTAACCTCAAAACAGAAGTTAAATAGCTAGGGGTAATATTACACAGTAAATTAAACCGGAACTCCCACATAGGCAAGGTGAGGAAAAAGGCCGTTATGGCTAACCAGATCTGCCGCAGGCTCCTCTTAAGGAACTGGGGTCTTAAACCACGAATGGCTCATTGGGCCTACGTAGCAATAATCAGACCCATGCTCGCCTATACCTCACTGATTTGGTGGCAAAAAACAAATAATAAGATAGCACAACAACAGCTGGCATAATTCCAGCGGTTAGCATGTCTTAATATAACGGGTGCAATGAGATCTATTCCGAAGGACCATGTCTAAATCACTTGATTGAAGTTAAAACGGATCCTATACCGACAGAAAACAATTTCGAACAGCCGTATAAGGTCATATTTAGAAGCAGGGATGATTGGATGAAGGGAAAATGAAACAACGAAATACAAAATAAATTTTTAATGGATTAGAAGAAACATAATCCATAACCGGTTGTAACCTAGCTGTCACCACAATAAATGTGTAAACGAAAATGCCCGTATTTTCAAAACACATATTTCGATTAATTAAAATTGCCTATAACTCGGAAATAAGAACAAGTGGTGGAAAAATGTTATCCATAAAAAATGTTTGTTCCGAAATGGAACATTATCCATAATTAGTATGAACCTATCTAAGACTGTTATCTTGATATCAACCAGAAGTCTCAGCAATCTTAAGATTGTTGTTAGTTAATCCCAGCAATCTTCAATTTAATAAAATCGGTTATAACTCAAATATAATAATAAAGGAAAAGAAGTTTTGTGTAATACATTATTTCAATGGACTGGTAAAATATAATCCATAACCGGTTGTAACCTAGCTATGATCACAATAAATGTGTAAAGCGAAAATGCCAATATTTTCAAAATATATGATTGGTTTCAATAAAATTGGTTATAACTCGGAAGTGATTTTATTTCCTAGTTACATTACATCACACTAATTACATATCGGGTAGGCGCATCCGCATATATTTTAACGTAGCTCCGTTACAACAAAATTAGCAATTGCTAATTACTATTTATTACAATAGAAATATTATTTTCATTAAAATTTTAGTACGTAACTTTTTTCAGTAACTCCGCATCCGTTAAATCCGCATCTTAACACTACTCTTAACGAACATTACATACCTTATTCGGTGAAAAGTAATTCAGATCCTTTGGGGAGATAAACTGCGATCCAAAAAATCTGATACGATTAACAGCAAGGCAGTGACATAAAACATGCTTAACCGTCTTCTCGTCCTCCGCACATAGTCGGCATTCACCATCATCGGTTAGCCCCAACAAGTTGAGGTGTGTTTTTAATCGGCAGTGCCTAGTAAAGACATCAATTAGAACTTTGCTGCTACGAGCTAGTCCTAAAATATTCCCGGGTTTAATAGTGGCGATGTTAATAAACACCTTAGCATGCACATTCCACGAGTCTCTCTTCAGCTCACACTCCAATCTTATGTATGGCCATCGCAAATGATATACTAAGAGTGACCTGGGATCCAAAAGAGGGACCCAGATCAGAGACACTCTGTTATCACAATTCAGTGTGTTTAATATTCTTTTACAGTCATTAATCAGAGCCGACAACGTTTTCATGGCCTGCAGCGGTTGGAGAGCGGCTTGACTATCTGAGAAAGTACTCAAGAAGGATGTTGGCACAATGGTCAATAGCAAACACTTCCGCCTGGAATATAGTACAGTACGTACCCAGGTTGTAAGCTTGCTTAATCCGAGGTGTTTAGCAGTATACTCCTGCTCCGACCCCTTCCGACGTTTTTGATCCATCTGTGAACATGCAAATATCTGCCTGAACCAGAAATTTTTCGTTTTCGATCCAGGACTGCCGTTCAGGCAGTACAACCTGGTATAGGTAAGCACTGATAGTGATCCTGCCAAATCTGACTGTATTCATATCAGTGCTTATAATGTCTTCCGCAGCCCATAGGTAGAATATCTAGGAACAATTTTCAGCATATTGCTTATATCTGTACAAGATAGTTCTAGCCACTTTCTCTATACGCAAATGCAAAGTAGATAGGCCAAGTAGAACATTCATTGCTAGAGTTGGCGTTGTGCTTATCGCACCAGAGATTGCCAATCCAGCTACTCGTTGAATTCGTGAAAGTTTACTGATAACTGAAGTCTGTCGGAGTTTCCTATACCAGGCTGCTGCTCATTTCCTAGTTATAAGCAATAGGAGAAAAATATTGTGCATAAAAAATATTTCTGATGAAATGATAAAATCGTTGTATAATGGTTGTCTAGATAGTAAGTAGAAATCCCAAAAATCTATAAACGCAGTTTTTGCGGTTTAAATCGTTTATAACTCAAATAGGAAAAAATTCTCTATAGAATATTGTTTATAATGGACTAGAAAAACATAATTCACAACCGGTTATAACCTAGCTGTTTCCATTATTAATGTGTAAAGCGAAGGTTCCAGATATTTACAAAATACATGCCTACTTTAAATAAAATTGTTTATTACTCGAAAATAAAAACAAGTAGTGGAAAAAGTTATCCATAAAAAATGTTTGCGATGAAATGGTAAAACATTATCCATAATCAGTCTGAAACTAGTTACGATCGTTATCTAGATAGCAAGCAAAATTTCGAAAATCTCAAAACGAGCAACTTTTGTTATTAAAATGGGCTATAACTCAAATATAATAATATTTAAATATAATATCAATATATAATTTCAAAATACACGATTGGCTTTATTAATAAATATGATACATGGTTTTATTATAAAATTGCTTGTTTCTCGAAATTAAGAACAAATAGTAGGTAAAGTTATCCATAAAAAATGTGTGTGATAAATTGGAAAAACATGGTCATAATCAGTATAAACTTACCTAAGATCGTTATCTATAGCAAGCGGAAGTTCTGAAAATCTCAAAACAAAAAATTATTTAAATATATTGCAAAAATATCGAAAATCTTAAACTGAAATGTCGGGCAGAAAGACTATAGTCGATAGCCAACGTTCAGCGCAATGTTATTTTCTTCTTTTTTTTCTATATAGGTACATATATTTTCTTTTTTGTTGTAGTTATATTAATTTGTATTTAAGGTTGACCTAAATAAAAATTGTTCTCTCTCTTAAACTGAAAAATACTGTTTAAAAAATTTGTCGTAATAAATTGTGATGTTCAACATGAGCATTTTCTTACTATAAAAATCGATTATTACTCAAATATAAAATATAATAATCAGAAGGACCAGAAAAAGCATTGTTTTTATTCTAATTTACATTACAATAACTGGTCGACATGGATCAAACCTCCTCATTTAATTCAAATATAAAACCCAATGGAAAAGAACATAAAAGTTGTTTATAATAAACCAAACAAATATAATTCCTAACTGGTTAAAAAATAGCTACCATTATCTAGGTATTATACAAAAATATCGAAATTCTCAAGACGTAACAATTATTAGAAATAATCTTGAAATATTTTAAAATATATCTTTTTAAGTCTTACTGGATAGTTTCTAAATAATCGTAAATCAAATATGAGCTCAATGTCGTCCGGTTACAACATAAAGGAGACGCATCTTCGCTGATCACTAAACCAAACACCATCTCGTTCTTTTTCCTTTTCAGGGGAATTGAGCTCAATGAAATTCGAGTTTCACTCAATATACCGATAATTCTCTTAAATTCAATTCATCATAACCAGTTACAAACAGTTAAACTATACATTACAGAAATTTTACGTTTAATAATTGTATCAAGGATGTTTTATAATAAATTTTATCTTACTTATTAATATTTCGTGAATCCAATCAGCATTTGTACCAAAAATAATTGATTAAAGTTACACGTCATCTTAATTAAATTTACTGAAATCTAGATAAATGAACAAGTCCTGATTTACAACAGACTGTTTGTAAAAGAACCTGCCTTATTAAGTTTTTTTCCTTCGTTATTTTTCTACGTCAATAGCATTAACAATTCCTGACCACTGGTTTCAGATCCTTAAAAGTCCTCTTAGCAGAAAAAAAAACGTTCGGTAATCACCACACGACACACACATTTGCCATAGTTCTTCGTCGTGGCCCTGCAATTGCATTTTCACTATTCTTCTTCTTCTTTCTAATGTGGTCCGATATGTGTCTTCGACGGTCACGTCTTTTACGTTGTTGGGTGGGAAGGGAGGATGGGTGCATCTTCTTCTTTTGCTCTCGATTTAATCCTATATAAAGGGGAAAATGTTATTCGATTGTCACACTCAGTTCACCGCCGGAGGCTTCTCAATAAAGCGAGGAGACATCATTTAAACTGGACATCACCAACATGAAATTGGTAAGATCATATTACATTTTCAATTGTTGATGTTTTATAACAAGTTCATTAAATAATTTTCTAATAATTTTATTTAATTAATAATTAATAAGAAAAAAAATGTTGTGTGTATTTTTAGGTGCTCTTTGTAGCACTCATAGGTGTGATACAAGCGGCTCGCTTAGAAAACACTTACCTACCACCAGCAGGCGCTGGTTCTTCAGGTGGTGGTCCAGGACTTTCAACTCCTTTTGGCGCAGGCGGTGGCGGAGGAGGAGGTGGAGGAAGACCGGGTGCAGGTGGATTTGGTAACTTATAAAACGATTAATCAAATTTTTTACGTCTATACTTAAAACTGTTAACAATTAATTATTTAGTTCCCAGAATCAATTAAGAATTACGCATTATCGCAACGCTCTCAATAATTGCCAATACAAATTAATTCCAAAGAATGTTTTTACTAGTTTGTACTGATCTTTTTCGTTGAAAGCGTCGTTGTTGTTAGGTCACGTCTATTAAATGAATTATTCGAATTCCGAGTTAACATAATCAAACCAAGTCGCGTGCCTGATCATGGCCACTAAAGGAAATTGATTGGGAAATTTCAATAAAAACAAGTCTCATTAACAAAATCTAAATATAGAAAAGAACGTTTTAAAATTACGTTTGAACGGTTACTTTAGGTAGACCAGGTGGTAATGGCGGTGGAAGACCTGGAGGTGGTGGCGGCGACGATGCAAGCGCAACCATCATATCTTATGAAAATGTAAATAATGGTGACGGAAGTTACAAGTTCAGGTAGGCATTTTAAATTAACTGTATTTAGTTTTTATTATTTCGTATCTTTATTTCTTAAGTTATGAAACGTCAAATGGAATTAAAGCGGAAGAGGAAGGTGAATTGAAAAATGCGGGATCAGATAACGAAATTCAAAGCGCCGTTGGTTCGTACAGTTATACGGGACCAGATGGTCAAGAAATAAAAATAACTTATACTGCCGATGAGAACGGTTTTGTTCCACAAGGCGCTCATTTACCGACTCCTCCACCGATTCCGGATGAAATCTTAAAATCATTAGAGCAAAATGCAGCTGAAGAAGCTGGTGGTGGTGGCGGAGGAGGAGGTGGTGGTGGAGGTGGTGGTGGTGGTGGATTTGGACGGCCCGGAAATGGAAATGGAAACGGTAAACCCGGATTTAGTCCTTCAAACGGTTACAGTTATTAAAAAAATTAATACAACATGAACTTAATCGAAATGGACTCTAGATTTTTTGCTATGTATAACGGACAAAGAGAAAAAATAATGATATATGTGATGTTTTATGGTGCTATTACGTTGTTATTAAGCTTATTTACGCATTATTTATGTATCATAGTATTATAATAGTTGTAATTGCTATAAAATGTATAAAAAAATTGTGTGAATATAACAAGTGATAAGTTAAATAATTCTTTCATTTATTACCACAAAAACATGGTGATAATCATAAAAAAGAACTTATATTTCTCGATTCCACCTTTAAGATTTAGTCTCAGAAGTATACAGTTTGGAATTCCATTGACAAATTTTGGAGAAAATGATTAAAATGCGATTTAACTTTTCTCAAATTACTCTTTTCTAGTTTTAGCGCTAACATACGAAACATTTTTATAAAATAACGTAATCGTGTTTAATCGCTGTAAGATAATCCTAAGGCGCTCTATCGATTTGAATCTCTAGCGAGTGATTAGCACATAAGGGAAATAGATTGAATATCTAGATGTCTCCTTATTGGATTCGGTGCAAAAACGGGACAACTACGAAGCTGCCTCGTATTTGTATGACAATGATCAATTCATGTTTTAGCCGCTTCGCAACACCTGAAAATGTAGAAGACGTCGTTCGATAAAAAATCTTCTAAACTACATTAGAATCAAATATCCGTTAACAATTTCCACTTGCATAGGGACCGCGGGGGTGAACTACACACCAGTAGATTTTAATTACCCCTACTGCCCTTATTCGGTCGAAGATCCGAACCAAACTTTACACAAGTGATCTAGACACTAGGGTAAAACGCCAGTAATTGACCGTTGGTCAGTGTTTGACCGTTTTTGTAAAAAAATTTTAAAAATAAGGTTCCAAGGAATATCTAAAAAAATATAAATATATCCATAAATAGCCACCAGTCTCCTCTCCACCCCCTAGTACACAAAAAGTCCACGACCATACCCGTTCTTGAGTTTTTGTTGTTTAATTTCGCACTAACTGCCGGCCTATTCACATCGTGCTAAAAAGCGTAATTTTTATGTTTAGAAATTCGCCTAAACAGGGTAGTACTATTCAGCCGTTTTTGTATGTATGATGTTTTTTATTTATTTGCCAGTGATCTAATAATGTTTTCTATTGGTTATATTAAAAAAATACCGCTTTAATTAATTATTTGTTGAAATAAAGCCGGTCAATGACTGGTAGTTCTAAATTTAATTAAAAATTAGTGTTTGACCAAACGGTCAAATACTAGACGAATTGGTTGTTTTATAATCTCACAAGGATTTATATTTGATTAATAAAATGGAAAAATGTGTAATACCTGTTTTTAAAACTTATATCTTCCCGTTTAAGTTGTTTAGTATTTGACCAAAACTTTTATACTTTAAAAGTAAGATACAATCAGTTTAAATATGCGGTCAATTACTGGTTTCTCTTTTGGTCATTTATAGGACACAAACACTCAAAACTGAGTTTTTTTAACCGATTTTAAATTTTATAAATATTTAAGCGTAATATAAATATAAGTGTAAATGTTTGATTCTTTTCTATTTTTTTAAACCTTTTTTATAACAATAAAAGTAATTGACCGCACTTAAGCAGTAATGAATCTGTAAAATTAAAAGGATAGAAGGTTGGTCAAACGCTGACTCTTATAGTTTTCAATTATCAAACAATGGAAAATCTATATGGAAAATTTAGCAAATATGAATCAGGTTAACATTTTTTCAGTACCAATACACAGGAAAAAATGGTGTCGTGTAAAAATTTTAGAGTGGTTGGTAAAAAGAATTAGAGTAAAAATTGTAATATCACATGGTAAAAATAACTCTAATGTACACTATATTTAATATTCATATATTATTCACTTAATAGAGTAGTTTTTACAGTTCTCTAAAGGAGAGTTCTTTTTTACTTATGTTAGTGAAGTTATGTAATATATAAAACATTAAATTTTACACTAGACGTGTACTTTTCCTTCGGGTACTTCGTAGGCACCGCACTATTTTGCTCGGGATTACTCGTCGGTACCACGTGATCAACATGTGGTGTGATACAGCTAAAATTTAACGGTTATCTACTAAACGAGTCGGAACTCGATAGCGTCTCGAGACCTGATTTACGCGATATAGAAAGAAAGAACGATTATTCTTATTTTAATTATGTTTGCCAAAATAAAACATTCATGATGTGAAATTAGTGGAACTTCCGGAGGATTTTAAATACAAGTTCCTTGTGAAGATTGGTAAAAATGTGCAACTTGGTGCAACTATACATATGAAACTTATAGAAGACTCATTAGGTGCAGTTTTGATGGTGACTCGGTGGAAACTTTAAAATGAATTAAGTATTATATATGTTATATGTATATAAACAGAATTTAATTTTTTTAAATTTAAGTTATAACAATATATTACAAGTAAAAATAAAAACAAATATTTTATAATTTTGATTTTTATTACAAACGTAAAACTTCCCTAAAAATACTCCACTTCCTATTAAAAATTAACACTAATAAGTGTAAGATACACACTATTTAGTGATATTTTGTCACTTAATAGAGTAAAATTAGAGCGAATTTTTAATAATTTACACTGATTAGATTAGAAATGTATCTAATTAGAGTCACGACAACATCTAGTTAGATTACATATAATACACTGTTATAGAGTAACGATTTTACACTATTGAATAAACACCATCTTTCACTATTTAGTGTAAAATTTTAATCTATTCACTTACACTATATAGTGCAAAAAAATAACTCTAAATATATTGGACCGATCTGAACTATGTTTTAGAGTTGATTTTTACTCTATATTTTTTCCTGTGTACCCACCAGTAGATTTTAATTACCCCTACTGCCCTTATTCGGGCGAAGATCCGAACCAAACTTTACACAAGTGATCTAGACTACGTTAGAATCAAATATCCGTTAACAATTTCCACTTGCATAGGGGGGGTGAACTACCCACCAGTAGATTTTAATTACCCCTACCGCCCTTAAAACTTTACACAAGTGATCTAGACTACGTTAGAATCAAATATCCGTTAACAATTTCCACTTGCATAGGGACCGCGGGGGTGAACTACCCACCAGTTGATTTTGATTACCCCTACTGCCCTTATTCGGTCGAAGATCCGAACCAAACTTTACACAAGTGATCTAGACACTACATTAGAATCAAATATCCGTTAACAATTTTCACTTGCATAGGGACCGCGGGGGTGAACTACCCACCAATAGATTTTAATTACCCCTACCGCCCTTATTCGGGCGAAGATTCGAACCAAACTTTACACAAGTGATCTAGACTACGTTAGAATCAAATATCCGTTAACAATTTCCACTTGCATAGGGACCGCGGGGGTGAACTACCCACCAGTAGATTTTAATTACCCCTACCGCCCTTATTCGGGCGAAGATCCGAACCAAACTTTACACAAGTGATCTAGACTACCTTAGAATCAAATATCCGTTGACAATTTTAAGACATTCTAAAATAATTTAAAAAAAAATTAATATTATTATGAGTCATCTGAATTATTGGGATCATTACATTTGAGATAAACTTGTTTTCTAATCAGATGCTTTTTGCACATAAATTCATAGCACTCATCACATTTTTTTGTTGTATAATTATTTTTAGCCCTACCACATAATTGGCATCGTTCTCTGATTTTTCTTGAATGTGGATCTGTTTGCTGCGATGTCGATGGAGTGTCTATATCTGTTGGTTCTTGGAGCTTTCCCTTTTGGGTTTTAACTACCCTGTTGGTTCAGGGTAGTTATTTGGCTTCTTTCAATCAAAAATCCGTTCATCTTCAATGCCAAATTTTTTAGAAAATCTTTTCTAAATTGCGGCTTTGCTTTTGTTTTGTCGCTGAAACTGTACAAAATGTGGGCATTTATTCCTGCCATATTTATTGTTGAAAAAAGAGGATTCAAATTCGAATTTATTTAGTATAAATGTTAACAATATTTATATAAATACGTCAGCAGTCTTAACTTTAGTACTTAACAAAAAAATCATCGAACATCCCGTTGTTTACAGAACAAAAACATTAACATTAACCACCAAAGTCACGCAAGTGTATGGTGTCGCACAAATAGTCAGAGTACGAATAGTAGGCCTTCCGAATTAAAAAAGTTTTAATTTTATTCTTGAACAGTTCAGGAGGCAACCGAGCAATGTCGTTCGGTATTTTGTTATAGAATTTTACTCAAAGAAATTTAAAATGGCACTGACTTCGACCTAGTCTACAAAAGGTCGGTCTCAGTTGGGTACCGTTTCTAGTCCGATATTTATGTAAAGTGTCATGACTAATAAAGTCGTCGAGATTTCGCCTTACAAATATTACACATTCCAAAATGTACAATGACGGAAAGGTCAGTATATTATGGTTTGTAAAGGACCTACGGCAATCATCCATGTATGTTAGCGAGTTTATTATGTCACGAACCTCAACAAATGTTGCTTGATCAATGGAAAACCCACAATCAGCAACATTAATTTTTTGCAAAAGGCAATCAAACTTATCATTTATGTTGGACTTTTTTAAGCCATTTAGTAGTTCAAGAGGTACCTTAATAAAGTAATCATTAACATCATTTGGATCGAATTTGGCTTTAATTTTGTCTATTTTGTTGGCGCGTTTTTTATTAATTATTTCCCATATAATTTTACCCGAAAGGATAAAGTCGACCTCCTGGTTTTTCTAGTTACTATATAGTTTTGACACATTTGACCATTTGTGTCAACGTCCCCCTTCGTATTGATAATTTAAATCTACCGGTGGGTAGTTTACCCCCGCTGTCCCTATGCAAGTGGAAATTGTTAACGAATATTTGATTCTAATGTAGTTTAGAAGATTTGTGTAAAGTTTGGTTCGGATCTTCGACCGAATAAGGGCGGTAGGGGTAATTAAAATCTACTGGTGGGTAGTTCACCCCCGCGGTCCCTATGCAAGTGGAAATTGTTAACGGATATTTGATTCTAAGGTAGTCTAGATCACTTGTGTAAAGTTTGGTTCGGATCTTTGACCGAATAAGGGCGGTAGAGCAAATTATAATCTACTGCGGGGTAGTTCACCCCCGCGGACCATTTGCAAATGGAATTTCTTTCGATAAATATATTTCTTATCATGTCTAGAAGGCGTATATAAAGTTTGGTGCCGATCTTCGAACCAATAAGGGAGCTGGAGCCAGTCATTTTAATTAAAATTGCTGATTGTACCTAGATATTAGTGATAAATATATTAATTACTTTTAATATACTGTAATTAACTTCTTAAGTTTATAATGTAATGTTTTTTTGTTCGAAAAAATTGAGCCCCCGTATGTCCGGTATTACGGACGTCTATGGGCGTTCGGGTATCATCGGAAAGTTTTACTGCTATCTTTTACTGCTGTCTTCACACCGATGTTCGATAATGTGAACTGACGACGGTTGTTAACCGTTAACCATCTTCACTTCATGTTTTTATTCAGTGCATTTTGTGAAATTTAGAGAAATTGTTGAATCATCCTACCATTGAGGCAGCATCGAAAAATGCAAAAATTGTGCTGTCATCTGATTGATACAATGTTGTACGTCTCGCAAAAAAAAAGAGGTGAACCGTATAAAGTTCACGGATTTTAAAGATTTTAAGGAACTAAAACACTCAGCAATGCCAAATTGCCATATCACTCTCCAAACAAAGCGAGAGAGATTAAATAAAAATATAAACTTGCTTTTGATTTTAGACTTTAAACTTTTAATTATTATTCTAAATTAATTAAAAAGTATTATACTTTTTCAATGATTTTATTGTTTAAGATTATTTTTGGATGACTTACCCATATATGCTCTAGAATTGGAAATTGTTCTCATATGCCCTCTAGCCCTCATCACAGATACTGTCAACATAAGAGATGGGCGTATGAACCGGAAGTGATCGTTGCTCTTGCCCCAGGCATCATTATTATTACTATTATTTTATCGTTTCCTGTAAAATTTGCATTTTGGCTCATACGTCCCTATGTTATGAATCCCTCGATATTATCTAGTTCAATAAATCTATAAATAAATATTTATAAGACTTTTTTTGATAATATTTAAATATGACTTCAATAATCCGCATGCTTCCATAATCTGAATTGGGCTGGTTCTAATTCGGATTAGCGAAGCTTTACTGTACAGGTGTCCCGTTAAGCGTACGGAGCGGCTGTATCTCTAGAACGGTAAAGCCTAGAGGTTTGGGAAAAAAATCCTTATAAGCAAAGTGACCAAGAGAAATAGCTGGAAATTATACTAAGGTTAACTTTATGTTAACTGTCATTGAAAAACATAAAGTTCCCGCTATCTCAGAAANAGGGCGGTAGAGTAAATTATAATCTACTGCGGGGTAGTTCACCCCCGCGGACCCTTTGCAAGCGGAATTTCTTTCGATAAATATACTTCTTATCATGCCTAGAAGGCGTATATAAAGTTTAGTTCGGATCTTCGAACCAATACGGAAGCTGGAGCCAGTTATTTTAATTAAAATTGCTGATTGTACCTTGATATTAGTGATAAATATATTTTAATTTTGTCTAATTACTTTTAATATACTGTAATTAAGTTCTTAAGTTGATAATGTAATGTTTCTTTGTTTGAAAAAATTGGGCCCCCGTGTGTCCGGTATTACGGACGTCTATGGGCGTTCGGGTATCATCGGAAATTTTTACTGCTATCTTTTACTGCTGTCTTCACAGCGGTAGAATTTACGCTTTTTCTTGCATTTTTTTTTATAAATCCCAAACCAATTGTTCAATTTGGATATAAATAGTATAGCTCAAGTTCCTTACATTTCTTTATCAACTCTAACTAGTTTTTCATTACCTTGGAGGTGTAACCTTTAATTTTTTTGTAAAAGATGATGTCGCAAGAAGATGAAAGCTATTACAGTACTCTTGGGTCATTAATTTTTCTAGGTATCAATGTGACAATTTTTGTCTATGGATGTTTAAACATGTTCTTGACATCGAATACAAGATCCACAATATTTTGGGAGGTGCACATGAAACATTTTTTTCAGGTGAATACATTTTGTTTTGACAATTTCTAATTGTCAATTCAAATTTCTATGTAAGTATACGCGAATTACAAATAATAGCATAAGAAACACGTTTCATAAGAATTAAAGCACTCATTCATTAAAAAACTGATGGCAAATAAAAAAATTGTCGATTTTTAAGCAACATGATGATTCTTGAATTATACCGTTTAAAGTTATGCATACCTGATTTAATAAATATAGTATTTTTGTTAATATATGTGTACATTTTCGCGGATTAACCGGAGTTTCGTTGAAAGTTCGTGCTTCTTGTAAAACGGTGGTCTTTTCAATGTTTTGAAACGGATTGCCTCCACCTAAAATTATTTAAACGTTTATTCATTACTGCGATTAATTAATAATTTATTTACCATCCTCCTCTTCTTTCTTTTCGCGTTTAAACGAGCTCATTTCTAATAATTATTACGAAAATATCGGCAACGTCAACAAAACCGTGGAAGGCGAACTGTTTTTGACAGTATTTTGACACGTCAATATTATTGGTTCTGCCAACGTTGCGAAATTGAAAAGCTCTAAATGACAACGCCGTTTGAAAAATTATAAGTCATTTCATAAATTATTTTTATTAACAGAAAATAATTGAATTTGGGTTGATTTTGAAAATTGATTATCAGTTTCGATGATAATAGAAAGATGGTTTTCGTTTAAGAGGCGTTGATAGGAAAATTTTGTGACAACATAGAAAAATTAAAAGTAACTGTCGTCGGATCAGTGTGTTAAAATTCAACTCGTCGTTCAGAATGTCAGTGAGCGAAGAAAAGTCGAGCATGTCAAGATTACTTAAATTGGCACATAAATTTAATTGTTTTTACTTGTCAGGCAAGTGGAAGTCGTATAGATAATCTACGTAAAGTCGTTGACGGTCGTTTCATTTAGAAATCAGTGAAATTATCGTCATGGATGTCGAATTATGGGCTTATATTGATCATATGCACTAACCCGCCCATAAGGCGACACTCTATTGGTATAATTTTATTTCTTTTAATTTGAACTAATTTTTTTTTAGGATTAACCACCGGAGACTGCAAACCTTTTATTGTTGAGGGCTTCCAGGTGGGACTAATTAGACATGATGTCATGCAGGAATTATTATCCTATCCTGAGGTAAGTCCAAAATAAGAACATTTATGGTTAGGAAATGTGGAATTAGTTAAGTTGTTTTGATGTGAAAGATGTAAATATCAATAACTTTCATTTTCTCGAGGGAATTATAAACATCGATAAGTAAATTACATAAGAATATTATCAAATTAAGATATTTTTATTCTTTAAAACACCAATTCTTGTGTAATGTGTAAATTGAAAAATGACTTTTATGTAGATTTAAAACATAATTTATATTGTTTTATTCCAAGTAGATTTATCAACTTTTTCTATGAAAAATATCAATTGCTGCTTTGATTAAGCATGAGATATTGATGTTTTTAAATAAGTATAGATTATGTGTTATTGTGTAGACTATTTTGTAGATGAATTAGCGTGATAAGAACTATCATTAGTATTTGATTTATCGTTAGATTCATTGGACTTTAAGTTAGAAAAAAAATCATTCTTTATGTCTGTTTAAACTTCAAATTTCCCCATTTATAAATAGATATCAGAGTTTATTTTAATGCTAAATTAGATGTTTTGCCAAATTCATTTATTTTTATTTAATAATTATACATTAATCAATAATTAACATATACTATAATTTATGTTTTGTAATCAATCTTTCTATTTAGGTTAAAACATAATAAAACTATGTGTATTTTTTATTAGATGGATGGTTATTTATTTTTGGCTCTACTGGTTTCAAATACATAAAAAAAATACATAAGTTTGTGAGGGACAAACCAACAACACAAAGACCTTTGAAAGAAAAGAAATATCTTTTTAAAAATATACAATCCTGATGTGGCATGCTCCTGAAGATGAATGTAAAAAAAATTCGAAACGGGTAGAGCCAAAAATAAATAACCATCCATCTAATAAAAAATACACATAGTTTTATTATTTTTTAATCTATTTTTTTAATTCGTATGAGTAAAATGAAAAGTCACGTTTACACACTGTAATTTTTCAAAGTTATTTTTTGGCGGGAGTTTTAACGCGTGTGAAGTTGGCCATAGATTTCAGCCATAGATTTTAAACTGAAAAAAGAAAATTTTCCTAACCATTTCTTATTTTCCGGGAAAATCGATTTTCTTCAAACTTTCGCAAAATTCGGCTCGTTCGGGGTTTTTAATGGATCTAATTTCAACGGTATCGTATTCCTGGTGGCCTCTTGCTTCAGATTCGAAAAGAAAATTTTCCTAACCATTTCTTAATTTTCGGGAAAATCGTTTTTCTTCAAACTTTCGCAAAATTCGGCTCGTTCGGGGTTTTTAATCGATCTAATTTCAACGGCATCATATTCCTGGTCGCCTCTTGCTTTAAATTGGAACAGAAAATGTTCCTAATCATTTCCTATTTTCCGGAAAAACCGATTTTCTTCAAACATTTACAAATTTCGGCTTGTTCGGGGTTTCTAATTGATCTAATTTCAACGGCATCATATTCCTGGTGTCCTTTTGCTTCAGATTCAAAAAGAAAATTTTCCTAACCATTTCTTATATTCCGGGAAAATCCTTTATCTTCAAACAATCGCAAATTTCGGCCTGTTCGGGGTGTCTAATCGATCTAATTTCAACGGCATCGTATTCCTGGTGCCTTTTTACTTCAGATTCAAAAAGAAAATTTTCCTAACCATTTTTTATATTCCTGGAAAATCGTTTTTCTTCAAACAATTGCAAATTTTGGCCTGTTCGGAGCTTCTAATCGATCTAATTTCAACGGTATCTTATTCCTGGTGGCCTTTTGCTTCAGATGCAAAAAGAAAATGTTCCTAACCATTTCCTATTTTCCGGAAAAACCGATTTTCTTCAAACATTCGCAAATTTCGGCCTGTTCGGGGTTTCTAATCGATTTCATTTCAACGGCATCGTATTCCTGGTCGCCTATTGCTTCAGATTCGAAAATAAAATTTTTCTAACCATTTCCTATATTCCGGGACTTTTATTCGTTGTCTAAGAAGCCTACCTTTGTCGGGAACTAAGTCTCACAGCTTCTTAACTTGCGCCCCGCAGAATCTCCATAACCGAAGTACACTTAGGCATGTTTACCTATTTTGACGAATCCCAACTATGGCACGAAAACCTCGGGACGTTTACCTACCTGTCGCGCTGATATATTATTACTGCACCGATTCGAAAGATAGATTAATACCATTTGATTTCAAAGGCAAGAATGTTTACTTTAGGTATGTAATATTATGCAACAATGAAACATACGATTGAAATTTATATATACATAATATTTATTTACATTCACACAATTCACATATATTTATGTATTTATCATTATTTACGCAAACGTTACAACAATATCTATGGCATAATTGACAATAAACATCATTTGCTGCTTCGCCACAGTATAATCAAAGCTTCGAAATATTGTCAGAATTTTGAGATATATAATTTTTTATTTGTAGTTTATATTTATCTGGATTAATTTCTTCCCATTCTAACTCGTTTATTAAAACGTCGCAATAATGAATGACATAAACACCACAATTCGAAGTTTGAAGAAAAACGATTTTCCAGGAATATAAGAAATGGTTAGGAAAATTTTCTTTTTGAATCTGAAGTAAAAGGGCACCAAGAATACGATGCCGTTGAAATCAGATCGATTAGACACCCCGAATAGGCCGAAATTTGCGATTGTTTGAAGAAAAACGATTTTCCCGGAATATAAGAAATGGTTAGGAAAATTTTCTTTTCGAATCTGAAGCAAGAGGCCACCAGGAATACAATGCCGTTGAAATTAGATCGATTAGACACCCCGAATAGGCCGAAATTTGCGATTGTTTGAAGAAAAACGATTTTCCCGGAATATAAGAAATGGTTAGGAAAATTTTCTTTTCGAATCTGAAGCAAGAGGCCACCAGGAATACAATGCCGTTGAAATTAGATCGATTAAAAACCCCGAACGAGCCGAATTTTGCGAAAGTTTGAAGAAAATCGATTTTCCCGGAAAATAATAAATTGTTAGGAAAATTTTCTTTTCGAATCTGAAACAAGAGGCGACCATGAATACGATGCCGTTGAAATTACACTGTTGGACATAATTCACGAGCACACCTTATATAATCTGAACGCGTGAAGATAAATCCATGATATTTGCGGAGCACAAAGGTTTACTGTAGACGAGTTTATTCATCGAGTTTCGAGTTGACTGAGCCGCTCTTCCAAGTGGAACATTCCGTCGCTATGGAGACCGAAGTGGATGGAAAATACCGGTCGTTTTTAGTGTGGTGTGAGGAACCACATTGTTATCGTACTCTGTGCGCAATGGATGGGCGATCGCGTTACTTAAGCGAGGAATGTTTGAGGGTATGCACATTGAGGGTGTATCGTTCTGTGAAATTGCGCGTTGTCTCGAGCGGTCGTTATCGGCAGTGCAACGGGCATGGCGAGAATGGTCTGAGGTAGGACATAGGCCCTGCGCGACCCCAGCACACGAGGATCGCACTCTTGTGCTCAGCGCTTTAGCGTCGTGTGCGTCCTCCTCAAGGCAACTTGGAGCTGTTTGGCCACCGGTAGGAGAAGGCGCACTCACTAAGCGAACTGTATGGCGGCGTTTGGTAGATAGTGGACTGCGCGCGCGTCGTGCGATACAGCGGATTCCAGTAACACCCGAGCACCGTAGCATACGTCACGAGTGGGTCGCCGCTAGGCATTAGTAGGTTGCCGAGTAGATGGACATTTTGTTTTCCGACGAATCAAGATTTGAATTGAGCACCGATGATGCGCGAATTTTAGTTCGTCGGAGACGTGGTGATCGTCTACTCGAGCAGTGCGTGCAAGAATGCCCTATCCACCGACAACCGAGCATTATGGTATGGGGTGCTATTGCACATGGTGGACGTACACGTCTGCTGCGTGTATAGCAGACCATGACGGGTCAACGATACGTAGATGAGGTGCTACGGTCCGTTGTGCTTCCCTACGTTCGGCGGCGCCCAGGGCTGCTATACATGCACGACAACGTCCGAACGCACATCGGGCGTATTGTACAGACCTTTGTGGAAGAGCACCGTATACGAATGCTTCCTAGGCCAGCTCGTTTTTCGGATCTGAATCCAATCGAACATGTTTGGGACATGACTGGTCGGAGACTTCTACGTTATCCGGCTTCCTCGGCTAACGTTGGGGAGCTATGGAGGCGGGTTGAGGTGGCATGGTTGGCCATCCCTCTTGCTACAATACAGCGACTTATAGACTCCATGCCACGTCGTGTAGCGATGGTACGCGAAGCTCACGGGGGATACTCTCGCTATTGATGTTTCATCTCCCAGCAGAGTTGTGCCGTTCTCCATGTGAGAATAAGTTACACTACTTTAGTACTACTTCCATACCAAATTTTATTGCGCTAGACACACGCGTTCAGATTATACAGGGTGTGCTCGTGAATTATTTCCAATAGTGTAGATCGATTGAATACCCCGATCACGCATTTTTTTCAGTTTAAAATCTATGGCCAACTTCAGACGCGTGGAGTTTTAAGAGAGGATTTTAAGTAAACTGTAGTTACGAATTTAATTACTTATTTGTTTAAACATAATAAAAACCAGTAGACAGAGAGCTGGCTACATAGGGGTACGGGTGACTTGGTGCAGTGTGAATTTTAGCATTTACAGGTTCGGTTATTACAGACGTAGCGTGAGACGGGCCGCCAGAAGAATAACGCGAGGGTAGAGGCTTAAATATACATTTTTTTTCGTTAACTAAGTCAGGTAAGGTGCAGTGCTGAAAATTTGCAGAATAATCGGAGGTTACACAAATAAGTAGAGAAAAAATTGCCAAAAGACTACTATCCGTGCAAGAAGTCAAGGCCCCTCACTTTAGAGATCGATATCTTCGTAACCGCTCGATGGAAAAAATTGCGGTAAAGTTTATTGAAATCAGTGAATATTTCTACGTAACATATGTTATGTAATTTGATTGTTAATTTGAAATTTTCGGATTCACGGTTTTCTTTTTATCGCGAGTTAAATGAAAAAAGTACCCGATTTTTGAGAGTGCCAGCAACTTTATCTACTTTGCGATTTTTTTTCTCCAAAACTATTTGACGAGAAAATTTCAAATTTGAGCTGGTGGTAAACCGATGTGTTCTTAATGTGGGGCATATTTTATTTTTTCGATATTCCATATAGTTTCGCGGAAAATCGCAGTTTAGTAAGACGCCGTTATGTCGAAAACGGCTGGGTGGATTACCTCGAGGATTTTACCAAATAATGTCGATTGTCGGATTCCGTTATCTAAATGACTTTGGTGTCTAAAAAGGGGACGAAATGGTCTTCATTTTCAACCTCTATTGTGAATTGTATGTGTTTATTACAATTATTGAAGGTTGTCAACAACTGCAGTTTTGGGAATTGACAGTATGATATCATCTACATATTTTTTAATGAAAGGAACTTGAAAATTTAGTTTTGGAATGATTTTGTCTAACGTGTAGTCCATAACAATTTGTGATAGAATGGGTGAACCCATTGGAGTACCAAAAATTTGTTTTTGTAGAAACAAGCCCTGAGGAAGATTAAAAATTTAATCGAAATATTGGCATGTTAAAATAGTTGTTTTAATTGTCCTGGTTCCTACTCCTGAAATTTATTGTTTTTTTCTTACTGCTTACGGGATCAAACAACACAGATTTCCTACTTAAGGGCATTTTAAAGGGAAATTTCGTTGTTTCATTGTGATTAGAAGAAATTCATTGTTACATAATATAAATTAAAACCTCATTAAAAGCAATTATAAATGTTTTTTATTATATTAGGTATCTATATTAAATATTTTTATAAAGTTAACAGCATATTCTAAATTAAAAATTAAATTAAAATTGCTTTAGTTACTTTTCACGTTGCCATTCATTTAAGTAGAGTTGATTCGTTAAAATTATTTAACAATATTTCGATAATTTAATTAAATAATTATATAGTATTATTCCCATATAATTAGCGCCTTGGAGATTACTGAACGTGATGCCGACATGATACTCACACGATACTGATATGATGTTTGGATGTGACACCCGACGTGACATTAAACGTGGTAACGACGTGCTACTCTCAAGATGCTACTGTGAGAAAAAAAAAACTTAAGACCGTTCCCGGTGATTATTTACATTGCCTGTAATGTTAAACACGAAAATAGTGATAACTCTAGACCTTCCATTTATTCGGCACTCAAATTTTCGATATAAGATCTTCAATTTAAAACGATAATTTTCTAACCGATTAAACTTCATAAATTTTTTTTTAATTAATATTTGTAATAAAATTGTAATAATGAAAACTGGACTTTAGAATATTATTATACTTACAGTAGAATATACACTACTCCCCAAAATTATCGCACCACCTAAATTATGCATTAAGTTGATTTTTAAGGAAGAAATGTGTTGATGGTTTCTGACAATTGTCAACGTTTTACCCATATACGGGGTGTAAAAAGAAATTTATGTTTTTTCTTCTAATTTTGCAACACCCTGTGGAATTTATCAGAAAGAACCGCTACATTCCATTTACATTACGTTACAATGGCAACCCTTCTCTACATTTTCGTTCAAGAATCATCTCGATAACTCTTTTATCAAGGAAGATACACAAGTTTAAATGTAACGATTTTTATTATCATTTTAAACAAGTAGGTGAAACCTAAAAAGCACTACATAATCCTTAATCAATTCTCTCAAAATCACCTAATAATGTTATTTCCGCCTCTTTTACGTATCATTTCTTCACAGCGACGAGGCATACTTAAAATCAAGCGTCGAATTTGATCTTGATCAATTGCATCCCAAACTTCTCTTACCATCCTCTCAACGTCGTCCAAAACGATAGGTGGTGGATGTCGGCCCCTTAGCTGACGATCAATATTATCCCATAAATTCTCTATTGGATTGAGATCAGGGCTACAGGGTGGCCAGTCCATGGTTTGTATACCAACTTCATCCAAATAGTCACAGACCGTATAGGCAACATGAGGTCTTGCATTATCATGCATTAATACAAAATTATTTCCTATGTAAGGAGCAAAGGGTACCACGTGTTCCGATAAAATGTCTGTACTATACCTTTCACTTGTTAATGAACTTCTTCGCAAAGAAACAAGGTCTGTTCGTGCTGTAAGCGAAATTCCACCCCAAACCATTACAGATCCTCCATTAAATAAAGTTGTCGGTCGTATGTTGCACTGTGCATAGCGTTCATTGGGCCGTCGAATTACTCTTAAACGTCTATCTGAGCTGTATAAACAAAACCTTGATTCATCTGTGAACAGTACTTGTTCCCAGTCATCAGCATTCCAGTCAAGATGTTCTCTGGCAAATTGCAATCTCCTTCTACGATGATTTGCGTTTAAATTTGGTGCTCTGGCAGGAATCCTTGCATGCAAATCACCTTCGGCGAGACGCCTTTGTACAGTGTTAGTACTAATTCGAATATTATGAACATCTGCTACTTGTATCTGTAAGTTTCTCATTGTAACAAAACGTTCCCTTAAAGCACGAAGTCTAATAAAACGATCTTGGCGTAGTGTTGTGACTCTCCTTCTTCCTTGTCCAGGTCGTCTTGTATGATCATTTGTCTCTTGAAATCGTTGAACGGCACGTGATATTGTTGTATGAGAAACTCCTAATCTCAAGCCTATTTCACGATAACTTATTCCTTCATTGGCTAAAGTAACTGCCTCAACACACTCATCGCGGTTTAAATGTCTTGAAATACGGTCCATGTCAAATAAACACTTAATAACCCAAAGCAGCAACTTGCTAAATGCGTAAATAAAATTGACAAGCATTTCTGTCAAACTGTTTGATATTTCATAGCCTGCTTGTTTCATTAGTAAGGACTATATTTCAACAAAATTAAGTCAAACTTAAAAAATGTGTATCTTCCTTGATAAAAGAGATATCGAGATGATTCTTGAACGAAAATGTAGAGAAGGGTTGCCATTCTAACGTAATGTAAATGGAATGTAGCGGTTCTTTCTGATAAATTCCACAGGGTGTTGCAAAATTAGAAGAAAAAACATAAATTTCTTTTTACACCCCGTATATGGGTAAAACGTTGACAATTGTCAGAAACCATCAACACATTTCTTCCTTAAAAATCAACCTATACCGTGAAGAAAGAATCATCAAAATCCATCCGTTGATTCAAAAAAAAAATACCTTTAAACTTAATGCATAATTTAGGTGGTGCGATAATTTTGGAGAGTAGTGTATTTATACAGTCAGCTCTGGCTTAACGAACACAATGCGTTCCAAAGATTAAGCTCCCAATTTGCAATTTCCGTATAGTCTTTCTACTATCCATAAAAAAACTAATGATATTTATTTGGTTTGAAAGAAAAAAATAGGTGACGGTTCAACAGACACATTTAATGCAAGTTGAAGCTGCATTGTTTAGAACCAATTTAAAACCAACTAACTTTATTAACACTAAAGTAACAAGAAAAGCATCGACAGCATACATATTTTAAACGTGTTTAATCCGTTATTGGTCGCTAGGTCAATCATAACATAATAATAACGATTTATGTGAGAGAAAATCTCACATAGCGACCAATGACGGGTCAAAAAAGGATCATGTTTTAAGAGCTGTGGGTATATCAATGGGTCAATACAACTTAAAATCGTTTCTTATTGGTTATTACCTAAAGTTTAATCTGCAACTTTATCGCGTAACGGTTGCATGTTTAATATAAATCAAACTTATACCAGGTTGTCCGTTTATCAGGATTAACTGATTACTCTAATGGAAGCCGCCTTCATTGTTTCATCATTTGGAAAATTGTACCCAAAAACATAACATCCGATATGTTTTGAATCTGCAATGGAAAAAAATAGAAAGAAACTGCTTCCTATCATTTCAACAATAATATTTGTGGAGCTACGATCTCACTCTTCACGGAAAGAAAACACAATTAAGAAATGTTGTGGATTTATTAAAATTTAGAGATGTTGATTTTTGTTCCGGTAATATACAGTATACTTTAGTTTATTCGGTGATCTCACTAGTATTTGAGGTCAGGTGCAGAAATATCATTGTTTCTTTATTTTGGGATCACGAAACGTGTGATATATCAGAAAATGAGTAAATAAGAATTCTTAGGATTTCAACGATTAACGTTTGATGTTGAAACGATAAGCATCACGGTTATAAACGCACTATTTTATTTAGTCTTCGTTTGGTTAAACTTATAGGTCTTGGATTTGATGGCTATATTTAAAGTTGAAGTAAAGTATCTGAAAGTATTGCGTTAAGCAAGTGGATAACAATCGCATATTATTTTTTTACTTGACATATGATGAAATGTCTACTATTAAATGTGTTAATTAGTGCTTAACACTGTTGGTGTGTTGATTTTTCTAGTGCTGTACGAAGAATTTAATTTTTTATTATTTATCAAGGGAGACACCATTTGTTACTTTTTGCAGAACAAACAGACATATTGTTAATTTGTGGCGAGGTACATAAAAATGGAGCTGCTGTTGTTCGAAGATACCGTGAAAAATTTCCCGCTAGAAGGATACCAATACACTATGATGCAAAACTGTAAAATTTGCACGCAGAGCTAATGCACGCGAACAAATGTGGTCGTCTATGCCCCAAAACTGATGGCGCTGTCAGGTCTAGGCATGACACTATGAGATCTGGCTGAACTTGATTTTGCACAGCCCGACGTGCGCAATCTTTTTTTTTTTTTAATAATAAACATACTTTATTGCCATAAAAGAACAAAGGAAAATTGTACATTATTATAATTATCCTATATTAGCGGCGGTAGTGTAACAAAAAACAAATCATAAATTCAATTCTGACAAACGGAACGATTTATCGCCAAAGACGATATCTTCCAATCGACCCAGTCTAAACTATATTACAATGATACCACCATACAGAATAGTAAGTAATTAACGCACGCATAATTAACCAAAAGCGAAAAAGAAAAAAAACAAACAACAAAAAGGAGGGAAGAAAAGTGTAAGAAATGCACAGAGTAACAAAGCAGAAAAGAAAGAAGGTGAATAAGGAACATAGGAAAGAAAGTAGAAAAGAAGAAAAGGAAGTAAAATATTACAAGATCGCAATATGACGGGAGAAGAGGAATGTGTAAGACAAGTCTTGAAAGATGACAGGGTTGGAGCGTTTCTAATATCCATGGGGAGACCATTCCAGAGGGATATGGCGTACAGCAGGGGTGGGCAAAGTTTAATGTTCAATGATCGACGTAAATGTTAGCTGATTAATGGCGATCGACATTTTCAGAAATAGGAAAAAAATAACGCATTGAATGGTAATTCAATGCGTTATGCATGGTAATTATTTATTCATGTCAATATATATAATTCATTTTTTGGATGTGGACGCATGGCATTCCATTTTATCACTGAGATTATTAAAATTGGGTTTATATTCACTAAATAGTATTTGAAAAACTTTTGTGATCTCCTGCCGATCTCTTCGCGATCGACTGTTTGCCCACCTCTGGCGTACAGCGTAAATGACCTGTGGTATAAATTCAATCTTGTACGTGTGGAGACAGTTCATGCCATTCTTCTAAGTTTTAAAAAGGATGATGGTTCCACAGCTGCTAGTGGAAGTTTTTAAGGAAATATCAAATATCAGCCATTCTACAATTTTCAAACTTTCGATCCTCAACTAGCCACGCCATTATCAACCGGGCAATATTATTCACAATTTTTAAGTGNTTGCGTTAAGCAAGTGGATAACAATCGCATATTATTTTTTTACTTGACAGATGATGAAATGTCTACTATTAAATGTGTTAATTAGTGCTTAACACTGTTGGTGTGTTGATTTTTCTAGTGCTGTACGAAGAATTTAATTTTTTATTATTTATTAAGGGAGACACCGCAAATTTGTTCACTTTTGCAGAACAAACAGACATATTGTTAATTTATGGCGAGGTACATAAAAATGGAGCTGCTGTTGTTCGAAGGTACCGTGAAAAATTTCCCGCTAGAAGGATACCAAATCTTAAAGGTTTGAAGCCATTGAAACACGTCTTTGGGAAACTGGCACGCTAAAACTTAACCGGCCCATACACTATGATGCAAAACTGTAAAATTTGCACGCGAACAAATGTGGTCATCTATGCTCCAAAACTGATGACGCTGTCAGGTCTAGGCATGACACTATGAGATCTGGCTGAGATTCATGCCATTCTTCTAAGTTTTAAAAAGGATGATGGTTACCAGCTGCTAGTGGAAGTTTTTAAAGAAATATCAAATATCAGCCATTCTACAATTTTCAAACTTTCGATCCTCAACTAGCCACGCCATTATCAACCGGGCAATATTATTCACAATTTTTAAGTGAATAATGTATACTATTATTTTTAAATAAAGAACTGGAGAAAGCTTTATCTATTTTATTTATTCGTACAGTAGGATTACGATAAATAAGGACACTATGCATGATAACGAAATAGTGTTATGTAAGTACGTTTTCAAAACATTTCCACTATTCTTGATATGTAACACGATCGTGTTGCCAAGGCACACGCCCATCAGCAATNGTCAACAAGACGCACTATTTATCGTGTAGTGAATGATTTCGAAGAAAGAGGGACTGTAGCTGATAGGCCCAAGCATGGACCACAACGTACTGCAAGATCGGTTGAAAACATTACTGCTGCTCAAGAAAGTGTTCAAAACAATCCATCAACCTCAATGCGACGCCGTGCTCAGGAGCTTGGTCTTCAAAGAACAACTTTGGCCACAATTTTGCACAAGGATTTGCATTTGTTTCCATTTAAGATTCAGTTGACACAAGAGCTTCTTCCAGAAGACCATTTACGCCGCTGTACATATGCCAATAGGATGTTATAGCTCGCCCATGACAACCCCGATTTTCATGAAAAATCATAATGAGTGACACATTTTCATTTGAATGGATATGTGAATAAACAGAATAGTCGGTTCTGGGCAATGGAAAACCCTCAAATTATTCATCAGTCACCTTTGCATCCATTAAAAGTGACAGTCTGGTGTGCAATTTGGTCAGGAGGAATCATTAGACCTTACTTCTTTGAAACTGAAAACGGCGTAACGGTAACTGTCAATGGGGAGCGATATCGTGATATGATTGAAAACTTCTTAACGCCACAACTGCATGCTTTGGGCTTGATTAACATGTGGTATCAACAAGACGGTGCCACATCGCATACAGCCAGGATTACAATGGAATTACTGCGAGACCTCTTTCCACAACAAGTTATTTCAAGAAATGGTGATGTTGATTGGTCTCCACGGTCGCCTGATTTGACTGCTCCGGACTTCTTTTTGTGGGGATATCTAAAAAGCAAGGTTTATGCAAACAAACCAGAAACGCTGGAGCAACTCAAACAAAATATTCGTGATGAAATTAATGAAATGCCGCGTGAAATGTGTGAGAATGTAATGAAAAATGTGCTCAAAAGGGCTCGCATTTGTGAGGCTAACAGAGGCGGACATTTATCTGATATTGTATTCCATACATAATTGCCGACATTAAATAAAACATTTATCAATATAAGATCCATTCTCTTTCATTTAATCAAAAATTATAAACAAACAAAGTAGTATACCTTCCCGGCGGACACCTGTAGTTAACAAGTCGCACCTTTCTTAGTTGCAACTCACTGCGAAATTGATACTAAAACTGACAAGTAAATTTGAACCGTGTGTTCCATCATTTTCGTTTCACATTTGCTCGCATGCAAACTAGCTTCAGTTTTGCATCATCGTGTGTGGCCCCTTTACGAATAAACACTGGTCGACAAAAGATTCGACGAACTGCTAATGTTGAAGAATTGATATTCGATGCTGTTCAGTTATCTCCTAGTACTAGCACCAGAAGATTGTCACATCGTTTCGATGTTTCGAGTAGAAGCGTATGGCGAACATTGCGTGAGCAACAGTTGTATCCATATCACCTTACACATGTGCTAGATGTATTGCCAGAAGACTATAACAAGCGCAGAAATTTCTGCCAGTGGTTAATTCGGAAAAGTACACGAAACACTAACTTCCTGAGCTGCCTCCTAGTTACTGACGAATGTTGTTTTACCAGAAACGGGATTATTAATTTTTGAACTCACGAAGAAAACCCTCATACGACTGCTTCTACTCATTACCAACATACTTTTTCCTTAAACGTCTGGGTGGTCTTCTTGGTGACAATTTCATCGGCCCTCTTATTTTACCACCCAGGCTTTCCGGAATATCTTATTTGAATTTTTTGTAAAATAACTTGTATTAGTTCCTAGAAGACATTCCGATTGCCAATACGCAGGAAATGTGGTTCAATCGGAATGCTGCTTTCATGGCATCCGAAACGTCAAACACTTTTTGAAAAGACGCACGGCTCAACTTGAGAGGTCTAGTGTTAGTTCTAGTGATACAGCTAGTGTTAGTTTATTAGTTTTGCCGTGTAGTTTTGTTCTATATCCGTTTACACGATTTAACCCAATGGTATTAATAGTATATTATTCATTTAGCCGGCAAATGAGAATGTTTCAGGAAATGACTTTTTAATAGTATACTTATAGTAAACTGGGTAGGGGTAAATTTATTTGGAATAAAATGTTAAAAAGAGTTCAAAATTTAAAGCAGATACAATTTCAAAAATAATTGTATAGAATATCTTGGGTTTAATAACGTAAGCTTAAATAATGATTTTCCCAAATAGAGATTTTTTTGGTTATTCTTATGACCTCGTATACAACTAAAATTGTTCCAAGTTTATTTTAAGATCAATTAAAAACTTTTGGCATGGTTTATCTTTTTTAATTATCTTAATAATTTAAATATCATCTCTATTCATGTTTTTTTTTTATCTTATTTCAAATTATTAAAAAACAAAGTATTAATATTTCTTTTGGTATTCTGTTGTCAATTCGTTCTTTGTTACCAAATAGTTTAGGTTTTCAGAGTCACGTCGGGTTTCGTCGAGTTAAACCCGGCGTTCCGAGACTACGAGGAGCGCAGCACCCGAATAAACGAAGTCCTCAAGAAATTACGAGAGGAAAATAAGTTTTCCACGCTACGCGGCTGGCGAGATGAGGTTTTTAACCACCATTTTATTACGATTTTTTTTTTTTTAATTATTTTTTTTCTAAATACAGGAATACGAAGTTAAAACTGAATTTCATAAGCAGAGTTTATTAAAAATGGACCGATCGGCTACGTGTCTATTTGGAATTAGGAATTACGGCGTTGATATTAACGGTTATGTTAGACATCCGAAATTGGGGTTGTGTATATGGTTACAACAAAGATCAGCGACAAAACAACGATGGCCCGGTAGGGTAATTGTTTAAAATTAAATATATAGAATGTGTTAATATTGTTGATTTAAGGCAAATGGGATAATATGGTTGGAGGTGGATTATCTGTGGGTTATGGAATTTTAGAAACTGCTTTTAAGGAGGCTGAAGAAGAAGCTTCTTTGCCTAGAGAACTTAGAGATAAAATTGTTAGCGCGGGAACAATTTCGTAAGTATTAAAACGGACTCGTTATATTTTTATTTTTGCTACACACAAATAATAGTGCAAAAAAAGTGACCTTCAGCTAATCCTGTTTCGCCGTTATTTATTTGATTCTTGGTTTTAATGTCAAGATAAAGTTTATCGCGTTACAAAAATGTTTGCGGTTCTTTATTTAGAAAAACAATTGATATGTAAAAACTAGTGATGGAACGGATAGTGATTTTGCGACAAGCCGGATATTCGGCATCCCCTTCGGCCGGATATCCTCTATTGCCACATTATTGCGATATTTGAATAAAAATGAAATTAATAAGAAAGCTGATAAGATATGTCAACTTATTTGGATTTCTCAAAAACTGAAAGCGATTTTTCAAAATGGCTTGTTGCATTAAAAAGAGAATACTTTAATTAATAATTGGTACTATTTACACAAGGATCCTTGCAGAAATTAATTTTATAGCGAATTTTGAAAATTATCGATGAAAATTGCAACATCGTAAATTTGATCAAAACTTCAAATATTGTTTTCTCCGGTGTTGGTTTTGAAAAAGTTATTTTTCAAAACCTGTTGGTTTATTGGAAAGAGGACACTCTTATTAACACTTTGGGAAATTTTCATACTCATATCGCAAGAAATAGATCATATACGAATTTTTAAAGCTTAATCGGCGAAAATTGCAAAATTCGAAAAAATTGTCGATCATTTCAAAAAATTATTTCTCAAGAACTAAACGTGATTTTTCAAAATGGCTTGTTGCATTAAAAAGAGGATACTTTTATTAATAATTGGTAATATTTCCACAAGGATCCTTCAAGAAATTAATTTTATAGTGAATTTTGAAAATTATCGATGAAAATTGCAACACCGTAAATTTTATCAAAACTTCAAATATTGTTTTCTCAAAAACTAAAAGCTAGTTTTCAAAGCGGGTTCGTTCATTGGAAAGAAGACACTTTTATTAACACTTTGGGAAATTTTCATACTCATATTCCAAGAACTGGATTTTATACGAATTTTTAAAACTTAATCGATGCAAATTGCAAAATTCGAAAAAATTGTCGATCATTTCAAAAATTTATTTCTCAAAAACTAAAGCGATTTTTTAAAACGGCTTCTTGTATTAAAAAGTGGATACTTTAATTAATAATCGAAAGTGATAACAGCGACAGTTCTGTTAGTAATGAATGTGATGATGAATTACAAGCGAAGAGAAGAAGATTTTATATATCGTATTGGGATTGCTACAATAAGGTTGCTAATGACAAACCTGATATAAATAAAGTTGTATTCAATGAAAAAAGTCCTATGGGTTTGAACTTGATTATTATCTGTAGTGATGGGAATACCGCTCATAATCGTGTCGCGCTCCAGGAACGGTCGCTACACAAAAATACCGTTCCAAAATACCGTGACCTTGAGCAAAAACATAGCTGGTTTCGTAGCAAGTTAGAAAAAATTATATATTCCCATATATTATCATAATTTAACCCTAGTATCTTAACCAAAAAAATAACTAAAGTAACTATAATTTCGCCGGGCCTGAGAGGCCCGGTTTATGCATCCTAGGGTTAAAAAAATTACACGCTACCTGAAAATTGAAAAAAAAAATATATTAAGGGAACCTTAAACAAATATCAATATAACGGCGTTTAACCTGACTGTCTTATATGTATAACGTTATAATATAACGTTTGGAATCGGGTATTTTAAAAATCGCGCCGAATAGTACGTTCCATTAGAATAATGCTCCAAAATATCGTTCCTCAAATACTGAACCATCACTAATTATCTGCAGTGTCCAAGACCTAAAAGAGATATTAATTCCTGTGAATGGTGAAGCCGGATATTTGGTGACTATCCGGTCGGATTTTAACAAATGGCCGGATAGGCTGGATACCGGATATCCGTTCCACCACTAGTAAAAACTATATTATTATGAAATGTTGTGATTCTTTATTTATTACTGTATTATTGTTTTTTTTTAATTTCTATATTAGGTTTTACTTCGAATCAGAACAAGGATTATTTCCAAACACGGAATTTGTGTTTGACGTAGAACTGCCGGTGGATTTTGTTCCAAAAAATGCTGACGGCGAAGTGCAAAAGTTCGAACTCCTGCCTGCGAAAAAATGTTTAGAAAGGTTATTTAGTTCAGATTTTAAAACAACTAGTATACCGGTCGCGTTAGATTTTTTGTTACGTCACGGAGTAATATCGCCCGAAAACGGTAGGTTTACTCATACGATTTAAAACTAATTAATTAAAAATTGCGATTTTTAGAAACACATTATACAAGGATAGTAGAATTACTTCACGTTCCATTACAAAAAATATACAATAATCATCACATTTGTAAAGAAAACGGTGGCAACGAAGACCATGTATAATAATAAATTGGAAGCCGATAATAACTTTTTTACAGTTTTTAGGTAATAATAGCGTAAAATATGATTAAAAAAAATAGCGAAAAGCCTTAATTCATTTTTTAAAAACATTTTTCAAAATCTGTATATTTTTTAGTAAAATCGTTTTTTAATATACATATTTAGATATGAGCTTCACATTTTTGTACTTGTAATGTGCTTTTTAAAAGAAAGAAAACAGGTAATAATAATATGGATAACTTCCATAAAACATAAATTTTAGGATTCGATAATAATCGATACTTGAAAATTGTAAAAAAAATTTGATATTTTTCTTTTGAAATTAAATCGTCCTGTAACATTTTTTTCCGTTCTTTTTTGTTGATGTAAATAACGTTTTTGCGTTTTAACCATTGGGTTACTGACGTTTGTGATAATTCTTCTCCCGGATTATTGATTTATTTTTAGACCTACTACTATTTATTGCTTTATTTATTAATTGTACAATTTAGAAAAACTTTATTTTTATTAATTATTATACTTTAATCAAATTATTGTTTTCTTCTTAAAAATATAATTGTGCATCTTGTGGTATATTTCTTTTCTTTTTAATCTTCACATTTAGTCAAATGTATGGCTAAGGCCCATTACTACCACTCATAGTTAAAGTCTCTGATAGCGATATCTATCGGATAGCTTAAAAATTGGTTACTACCACTGTATTTATCTTATAGATACCGCTATCCAAGGGATAACTTTTGAAATATCTGTAACCCGTGGATTGGGTGCAGGATAAATTGCTATCTCAGGGATAACTGCGAATACCTAACCTCAAATAGGATTTATACTGACGTATAAAATTCGAGCGTTTTACTATTTCAGTTAAAATAAGAAAAGTAATATAAACTTGAATAAAAAACTATTAATAATTAACATTAGATAAAATCATCATGGATAATTTCTTCGACATTGATGATGAAGAACAAATTTTTGAAGAAATCAATGAATTATTTCCTGTAAGAAGCGAAAGGATAATAAGGAGTAGAGTTGACATTTCGTGTCTCGAAAAAAAGTTTTCATCACCTTTTGAATCAAATAGAAGATTTAATAAAACCTCCATCCATGACGTAAGTAATTTACGTTGATTCCTATTATTTAATGTAAAATTTATCAAAATTTTAGTAATAATGTTGTGCAGTCGTGTTCACAGGAAATGCACACTCAAGGTCAAGCGCTGTTGCGAGATCCGATATGCCGCTGGCTAACCTGGACCGCCACAAGTCCCTTCTCCACGAGCTTCGTGTGTGCTCAGCTCAGCCCATTTAGGCAGCGGCATGTCCAGTGAACACGACTGTACCTCCTTGAAATCGTTTGTTGCTGACTTTTCGGTTTTATGCAATAGGTAACATGTTGCTATCCATAGCAGATTTTGCAGGAATGAGTGTACAATTGGCATCTTCAGTTAGTTGTGCCATTATTGTTTACCATCACATTTTAACATACAATAATACGAGATACACATACTTGTTGCTTTCCTTGCCATGTAACTGCATCACTTTTTTTGTTTTCTATTACGTTTTTATAATTGATAACAAATTTAAGAAGATGTTCGCATTCTTCTTTGGTGAAATTGGTGGTTCGTCGCCTTTTCTCAGTCTCCATTTCCAAATTTTAATTTTAAGGTTAGAACAGGTTAGAATATCGTCAAAATACCTAATAGTAGATCTTTTAACCACATAGAGCTATCAATTTAACATAATAGACCAAACAATCCCTAGATTCCTCGGTTATCTCAAGGATTTCTTAACTATGAGATAAATGGAGGTGGTAGTACGCATGACCCTATTATCTACGAGATAAATTGTATCTTATAGATAGCTTAACTAACAGATAGCATTGGTTTGGTAGTAACGGGCCTAAGTCATATGCAATGGTCACAGCCCTAACAGATATGTGATAAAAAACACTGTTATTAATAAAAATAAATATTTTTACTTAGCTTCCTACTTTACAGTAGGAAGTTTTGCACCAGTTTTGGACTGAGGTCGAATTGTGATTTAGGTTGGACTTACTACGCCAGTGTACGGATAATATGCTCGACAACAAAATCGGTAAAAAGTTTCTTGGAGTTTATATGGAGTTAACCCATTAGTGCATGAAGTTAAAAAATTTTTTTTTGTATTTTTCTTTAATTTTATGATTTATTATACAGGTGTCTCACGTAACTGGTTCGTCAGAACTTCCACATTCTAAACTTTCAATCTAAAATATTTTCAAGATGCCATCAGCTAAAATATGTGGATTGAACATGTTTTGGTAAACTTTCCGGAACGAGTTTCTGGCGAAGACCATGCACGCCATCTTTGTACAACTTTGACTGGAATTTTGAAATTGACTCCATAAAATGCGTAAAATCTCTGATATATGATTTTGTTTTACTTGTGTTGAATCATTTCAAGAAACTTCGCCAACTAGTACGTTGGAGAATTTATGGCACTGTCAATATCTGGTTTACGGAGTTTAGGTAATCCATAAATTCTTTGTTGTACGTGGACCTGTACAAATAAACTTTTTTGTTGTTCTACTAGAATTTCTCTAGATTAGATCTTGTCCTCGTATTCTTTCATGTTCACGACCACGCTGTCATTACCCTTTTTTGCTGGTAGAATGATGATATCTGTTTTTTCTGATCGTCCATGAATGTATTATAATTATAATTTCACCTGTATACAGGGTCCTTCAGCTCAGCTCCCGTCTTCTGTAGCTCAGTTATTAATTAATTTAGGAGTTTAATATTTTGCAGGCTTATACTGTATCTCAGACCGCATTTCAGGAAATTATTATTGATTATACATGTCCCAAAAAAGTGTGACGCCATGATGATATATTTTTTTAAATGGCACGATATATCTTTTCTCACATTTTTGGGTGTCTATTATGGGTGCCTACATATGTAGTTCCAACATTTTATTGAAATCGGCTGAATGACAGCAGCACAAAAAAATAAAAACGAAAAGAAATCGCTGGTTTTAAAAATTAATCATAATTATAAACAGCGCCTCATTAATAAAGTTTCATTTCAAACTTTTTATTTGGTATATAAATTCGGTTATTAAATTAAGACCGTTGATCTCTACCAACTTTTTTAACAAATCGGTCGACCGGAAGTAGCAGTTTAGTTTAACAGATTTTGAAATTGTTTCATATAAACTTGCAAATAGAGATTAACAAATAAAATTTTGTAAAAATCTGACTAAGAATGAATAACTGTCAGATACAAAATTTACTTTAGTACTTTACCTGAACCTGTACCCATTTGTTTCATATAAACTGGTATTTAGTAAAATAAATTGTTAAAATTTTACTTAACAAATCACCGCCACATGCGATTTTGCATATGGGAGTTAAAATAGAGAAAATTCAACAGTTATTTTGAATTTAGTGCCCGTTTAAAGGTATTTTTCCAAAAATTTATTTTTCAGTCGTATAAAAATGTTAGAAAGTCGAGTGTAGAGCACTCTAGTTTTGTTATTATAATGGAGTTTACGAAAAAAAAATACAAGAACTCTTAAAAACAGGGTTAAAATATGTTAAACAATTTTAATTATAGGTTTATAATAATTATAGTAGTATACACAATTATATGTATATTTTATTCCTTTTTATGAGTATTACCGATATTACAAAGTAATATTATTTTTGAAAAAAACCCTAATAGATTACAATCTCTATCTGAGATATAAGATATAAATTTAATATTATAATGCAATGTATAATAATGTTAAACTCGTCCACTATTCCATCATTGCCTGGCACTGTTCAACTTGTTCAAGTTTCAGAAACCAGGTGATGCTGTGTTAAAAGAGCTAGGGTTTCTTCGTCAAGTTTCTTTACATTTTTAATGTACTGCTTTCTAATATTCGTTATGTATAGATCTGATGTATAAAGGAGTGTATGAAATACATCTTCGTTTGTAGCATATCTAGAACATTTTCGTGTATAATGTAATTTACATTTTTTGTAATCTTTATTTTGAGATTCCTGTGCATCTTCTGATAGCTGTCCAATAGGTAAAATTGCAAAATGTCGTATAATACGTTCACCATGAATTAATATTTTATGTACGGAAGATGGCATGTAATACCAGTCATAACTTTTAATGTATATTTTTGCCGTTTCTATCGCATATTTTCCAAATTTTTCTGGATCTACCATAACACCGCCTGAAGAATTATATAAAATCGCTTAATCAATATTTCGTCGACACCGTAATTTCTGCTGAAGAAGAAGCATTACAAAAGAATCTTCTAGCAGTATTTCCATCGTTTGTATTACCACTTATTTGCTTTGACCAAAGCTTCTTATCTTTTTTTAATTTTTTATTTTCTTCGGTAGTAGCAGACTACTTTCGGAAGGATAGATTATATTATGATATATTTAAAATCATCTCCATGCAACGTATCCAGGCATGTAGTGTTGATAAACCATAGCGAAATGCGTTATCATTTTCTGGTCTTGCTGCCACCTTTTCTAAATTATTCATGAATTATCATAATTCGTCATAATTCGTGAATTAGCAGCGCAAATAGTACATGTGGAACATGAAGGTGTACTTGTTATTATTTGGGCAACTTTTCCATCTATTATGGTGAAAAACATATTATGTTTGATTTGTATTGCTTTTCCTTGCTTTGTAATTACCGATGGACTCAAACTATCAATTTGACTTTGTATATTATCCACAACGGCTTTTGTTTTCTCGGGAGTCTCTTTAGAAAACTCAATTAAAATTGGTCGACAAAACCGCACAGAAAAGGGAACAGGATTTTGCCACACTACCTTACCAGTTTCTTCATCAATTAATCTAATAGTTCTGTATGCCAAGTTTAAACTACCTAACCTAAGAAAAGCAATATTGCATTTAAGCTATGTATGTCGTCAGTAAACAAACATAACACGTCCATGCGTGACGTGGACTCTCTTAGTTTTCTGCTCATAACTTCTAAATAGGCAAATGTTGAATTTTTTTTATATGTTTTAAAGAAATAAATAGTCTTTAAAATTATATGTATTTTAAACCATCGTTAAACATCGCTAACTGCTAAAACTCCAGCCAAAGTTAAAGAAGTCTCGAAATTGATGTCATCGGATAATCCCACGTTTATTATTAAAATACAACCATGAAATTACTTATTGATACCTGAATTAGGTTCTCCATTAAACAAGCTTTTTGAGAAGATATGACGTTATATAGGTTTTACACTAAAACTTTACCTTAGCAGTCTTTAAAAGTCACGACAAAAGTAACCGAATTACCTGAAATCAGAGATATATAAACTTTGATAATTTTTTTTTTACTTAAATACGTCATATAAAAATAAAACTTATGTTAATTATTAAAATTTGACATTTTTACTATAGGATTCAATTAAAGAAAAAATAAATCACGACTTTCGGAAAATCCATTAATGATCAGCAAATGATCTCAAATTTTCCATAGTGCGCCGTTTCATTTTCTTCACTCCAAGCTGGTCTATTTCTAACTGGCTTTTTATAATTCTCATTTCCCGTTACTAAAAAACCTTTCTAATAAATACGAGCTCTTCTTTGATGTACTGCATGGAAAAAAATAATATTGGCGTGTAATAGCTTAAACAATTAGTACTGCGAAGGTAACAATGTTTAAAACATTTACTTTACTAACGTCAGAATATGATTTCTTAGTCAATTGTTTTTCATAGCCACGATGGATTTTTATTAATTAAAATTGCCGTTGAAATGGATGACAAATCAGATAGTTTACTGGATTTAATATTGGTTTCCAATGAGGACTTAGTTGTTGATAGTGGTGTGCTTGATTGCGACCTGTCAGATCATGCGTTGGTGTATGTTGAATTAGACCTCACAACTCAGGCGAACCCCTTTCTTTTCAAAACATAGAAACTTTTTAGTCTTAAATGAGCAGGTATTTTATGATCATCTAAAATCCCTACCCTGGCGTAACATATATGACTTACATACAATTGACGAGAAAGTGGCCTTTCTAGTCTCTAATATATCAATACTTCTAGATTTGCACGCACCCTTAAAAACGTCACGAATAACAAAACCAAGCGCACCCTGGTTGACACCTGATTATAAACGATGTGCGTATAAACGAACGCGAAACCCGTTACTTTGGCATGAATACAAGCACCTGCGTAATTTTGTAACAAATTAAACAAAAAAAAAAATATTTGGAAAGTTTGATGGGGAAAGGTAACACTGCGAATACCTGGCATATGTTAAAAACGTCAAAGCTAATAAAAGCAAAGCACAAAACTTTACCGGATCATTTACAAGATGCATTCGGTATTAACAACTACTTCATAGATGCAATACCGAATGTGCGCAGTGCTACTGATAATGATCTATATATCGGAATAAGTAATTTAATTCAAAGCACTTTAAAGTTTTGCCCTGTGACCGAAAACGAAGTAGTTTTAGCTATTAAATCAATTAAATCAAACTCGATGGGATCAGACGGTATCTCAGTCAAAATACTTAATTTTTGTCTTCCTTACTTGCTTCCCATAGTCACTCATCTCATCAACTTCTGTATTGCAGATAGTGTATTTCCGGCTGCGTGGAGGTTGGCAGCTGTCCACCCAATCCCCAAAGTTGGTAACCCTATTCTTTTTTCTCATTTACGGCCTATCAGTATTTTGCCAGTGATGTCAAAGGTATTAGAAAAAGTAATTAACATGCAATTAAAGAAACACTTGGAGATAAATAAAATATTACCGGTTGTTCAGTCGGGATTTAAGGAGGGACACAGCTGCACTACTGCCTTGGTTAGTGTACTGGACGACATTCTCTGTGCTACGGATAGAGGTTTGGTGACTGTGCTGGTTCTTTTAGACTACACAAAGGCTTTCGACACCGTAAATCACAGTCTTTTGCTTTCAAGTTTGTGCCATCTGGGTCTGGAGACAGCGGTGAATTTTTTTCGTTCTTGTTGGATCGCATGCAGTATGTCACGCTATCGGGTGAGAATGTATCTGGGGCTCGGTATTTGAAATCCGGAGTTGCTCAGGGTTCTATACTTTCACCAACGTTGTTTTCAATTTATACCTCGGCTCTTACACGAAGTTTTAAACACTGCAAGGTTCATTTGTATGCGGATGATACTCAGGTATATATTTCCTCAAAACTTGACGAGTTGGGCCGTGCAATTGCAATTTTATATGAAGAGTTGAATAACCTGGTGTTGATGGCTAACCAGCACAGTTTGATCATCAATCCAAACAAATCAAAAGTAATGTTTTTTGGGCGACAAAAAGATACAATTGAGTTAGAATCGCATGTTAAGGTTATGGTTGATGGATTAAGGCTTCCTTTAGTAAAAGAAGCTCGGAATTTGGGTCTGATAATTGACCAGGGAATGCGATTCCGGGGACATATATCATCTATTTTACAGGCGGCATATGCAAAATTAAAAATGTTATATCCGACGAGACATCTTCTTAATATAGAGGTTAAAACCTTGCTGTGTGATTCTTTAATATTATCGAAATTTAATTACGGGGATGTGATATATGGGCCCTGTTTATTGAAAATTGATGAGCAGCGTATACAGAGGGTGCAGAACGCATGTTTACGATACATCTATGGCGTAAGAAAATTTGAAAGAATTTCTCACAGGTTAGGTGATGCTGGATGGTTAAATATGTACAGAAGGAGAATCGCGCATACATGCTTTTTTTATTATAAAATTATCAAAATGCAGAAACCAGAGTACCTCCTAAATAAGATACGATACCGTTCGGATGTTCATAATCTGAATCTAAGATTCAGGGGTTTACTTACCCCACCTACACATAGAACGGAGATATTTAAACGGTCGTTCAGTTATCAAATAGTCAATTTATTTAATGTCATACCGGAAAATATCAAAATATTAACAGCATACTCCTTTAGAAGACGCATACGCTGTGCCCTGTACGGGGAGCAACTTCACCAAATCGATCAAAATTTGATTACTAGCAGAATAAATAGCGTGCATGATTGGGTGGCCTACCTCTAGTTCCTCTAGTTTTTCTAGTTTTAAGTACCCTAATTTTAAGTTACCCCAACGTAATGAGCCTGTATTAATTTCATTAATGTTGTTAACTTTGTAATCGTTTATTTAGTTGGACGGATACGTTACATACAAACGGAGAGTTATAAACACTTTCTTTGTTTTCTTTTCTTTTTTTGTAAGTTTGTTATAATTATTACTATTGGTGTTTATTCTTTGATTTCATGTATTCTTTTTTTATTTTTTTTTTTGGGTAAAGTTTAAGCAGTGTTTGTCACTGAACTTCGACCTTTTGTACCCTTCTCAACCCTTTTTTTTTTTTTCTTCTGTTTTCGGGATATAATAATTAAGTTATTTTCTAATGTTCTAATGTTATTTTGAGTTATAATTATTGGGTACAAATAAAGACATTTATTATTATTATATTATTATTATGAAATACGAGTTTTCGGCGAATAACATTTTAAATGTCAGGAATTGTGATGGGGTTGTTATTGCAAAATATTTTTGTTTTTTAATTCTGCATCGATTTACATATAAATATGTAGAGGGTTGGGTGTTAAAGTTTGAAAATTTTGACACTAGATTTTGGCCAGCCTGTATAATTTTGAGTCAATGGAACTTGGTTAACGAATCCACTAGACCTTACTTAATAAGTTTGACATGAAACGTTATTAATGAGGCGCTGTTTGTAATTATAATTAATTTTTAAAACCAGCAACGCAAATACGATTTTTTTCGGTTTTATTTTTTTCTACTGTCATTCAGCCGATTTCAATAAAATTTTGGAACTATATAGGCACCCATAAAAGACACCCAAAAATGTGAGAAGAGATATATTGTGCCATTTAAAAAACTATATCATCATGGCGTCACACTTTTTTGGGACATGTATAATCAATAATAATTTCCTGAAATGCGGTCTGAGATACAGTATAAGCCTGCAAAATATTAAACTCCTAAATTAATTAATAACTGAGCTACAGAAGACGGGAGCTGAGCTGAAGGATCCTGTATAATAAGAAAACCTTGGTGATGAAAAGTGGCCCATACGTGACTAGATAACACTTAAAAAAAAGCATTAGTATTATTCAGTATTAATTCAAGAAAAGGATTGGTGTTTAGTATTTTATTTATAGGATAAAAAATATATCATCATGGCGTCACACTTTTTTGGGACACTGTATAATCAATAATAATTTCCTGAAATGCGACCTGAGATACAGTATAAGCCTGCAAAATATTAAACTCCTAACTTAATTAATAACTGAGCTACAGAAGACGGGAGNCTGAAATGCGGCCTGAGATACAGTATAAGCCTGCAAAATATTAAACTCCTAAATTAATTAATAACTGAGCTACAGAAGACGGGAGCTGAGCTGAAGGACCCTGTATACAGGTGAAATTATAATTATAATACATTCATGGACGATCAGAAAAAACAGATATCATCATTCTACCAGCAAAAAAGGGTAATGACAGCGTGGTCGTGAACATGAAAGAATACGAGGACAAGATCTAATCTAGAGAAATTCTAGTAGAACAACAAAAAAGTTTATTTGTACAGGTCCACGTACAACAAAGAATTTATGGATTACCTAAACTCCGTAAACCAGATATTGACAGTGCCATAAATTCTCCAACGTACTAGTTGGCGAAGTTTCTTGAAATGATTCAACACAAGTAAAACAAAATCATATATCAGAGATTTTACGCATTTTATGGAGTCAATCAAAAGTATGAAGTTAGATTCTCAGGATATCGTGATAAGTTGCGATGTGGAAACCAATTTACCAAAATTACAGTCAAAGATGCACAAAGATGGCGTGCATGGTCTTCACCAGAAACTCGTTCCGGAAAGCTTACCAAAATATGTTCCAGGGCCAGTTTATCATCCATATATTTTAGCTGATGCCATCTTGAAAATATTTTAGATTGAAAGTTTAGAATGTGGAAGTTCTAACGAACCAGTTACGTCAGACACCCCGTATAATAGATCATAAAATTAAAGAAGAATACAAAAATTTTTTTTTTAACTTCATGCTCTAATGGGTTAACTCCATATAAACTCCAAGAAACTTTTTAGCGATTTTGTTGTCGAGCATATTATCCGTACACTGGCGAAGTAAGTCCAACTTAAATCACAATTCGACCTCAGTCCAAAACTGGTGCAAAACTTCCTACTGTAAAGTAGGAAACTAAGTAAAAAAAATGGCGTCACACTTTTTTTGGACACTCTGTATAATTAATAATAATTTCCTGAAATTCGACCTGAGATACAGTATAAGCCTGCAAAATATTAAACTC
>NW_019280772.1:0-104640 GCF_000648695.1 Onthophagus taurus | reverse complement strand
AATCAACAATGGACCATGAGCCAAAGTCAATAAACAAAGAGTAAGGCTTCCAACCATGACACTGCCATCAATAGTCTCAAAACTGTTCGAGTATCTACTGCTCAAAAGACTGAAATTATCAATTTGGATGCAGGAAAACCCTGTCAAAAATAGATAGATGACTAGATGAGCATAGAATTACCCATATTCCTATATACAGGGTGATTTATAACATACGGAGCAGACTAAAAGGGTAGGTACTAGGAGCCAAATTGAAGATATTTTTCTAATAAAATTTTGACCACAACTTAATAATCACAAAGATATAGAACGTTAAAGTTGAAGTAATGGCCGAGCATTTCTTACCATATACGGTATTACACTACGCTTAAATTCAAACTGCGAATATTTCGGGGTTACTTAAACAATGCATAATTAATAAAAATAATAAAATCTTTATAACATAGCAGTTACGGCTATTTAAAAATTTGTTAAAACGCTCAAACGGTGGTGTTTGTTTATTGAGAACCGCTGATACCATGTTTTTATTGCTGCCAATCCAGTTGATTTGGTTACTTAGCAACGGACAAGTATTTTAATTATTCTTTACTGAATATCAGCGGTTCTCAAAAATGGACGTTAAATTATTTAAAAAATTAACATGCGATATCTATGTAACTATTAAGTTTTTAACAAAACATCTTCAGTTAAGAAAATCTCTTCAGTTTTACCTCCAGTGCCTACTCTTTTAGTCTGCTCCGTATGTTATAAATCACCCTGTATAGCTAGCTATAGCCTTAGCTATATACCTAAAAGTGTAGGCCCCAAGGCATACAGACCAATTAGCCTAACTTCATTTCTCCTCAAAGGGATGGAAAAGGTAATTGATCAATAGTTTAGGAATGGAGTGCTTGTCATTAATCCACTCCACCCTAGCTAACATGCTTACCAGAAAGCAAAATCAACAATTACTGCTCTCCATGCTTTGACTAGCATTTTAGAGGAGGTAATTGCAACCAAAGAGCCCTATGTGCTTTTTTTACTTTTTATTTATTTATTTATTTCCAAAATGAACAGGGTTTCCCCTAATTACAGATTTCGGAATTACTACATAATAATTAAACAAAATTGAACTAAATATTAAACTAAATTAAATATTAAACTAAGCCGTACTCGATTTGTAAGCAAACAATAAAAAAGCAAATAAGTAAAAAGAAACAAAATGATACAAAATAAAACAATAACGTAAAACAGAACAGAGGAATGGAACAGAATGCGCGAAGAATTATGAACTATAATAAGATTCTATAAGATCAGCCACTGCACTGGGCGGTTGCAACGTTCATCACAGACATCAAATTCTTTTTTACTGTTTTTACATCAACGCCAAATAGTGGGATGAAGGAAGCCATAGATAGTTTGTTATATAACAAGAGAATTCTAATAAAAGGAGAATTTCTTCTGAGTTCAGTGGTAAAGCGGGGAATGTAAAATAGATTTTTCAATCGTCCACAATATGCCGGCACGTAAAAACCAATCTTTTCCAAGATTAAAGGTGCATCTATTTTATTGTTTAATATTTTACATAGAAAACAAAGCGATATGATTTTCCTTCTAATAGATAACTTAGTTATATCAAATAATGTACGCGCAAATTCGTACGATCTGAACCCGATAAAGGCATTAAATTGTTTGTAATAAGTATACCGAATAAACTTATTTTGAATAATTTCGATTAAGTTTGAATAAAGGTCTGATCCAGGATCCCATACAATTACCGCGTATTCTAATTTAGATCGCACCAATGAATTGAATAATAATTTTAACGTCTCCACATTTGAAAAACTATAAGCATTTCTTATAATAAATCCTAAGAGTCGAAGTGCTGCGGAAGTTATGGTTTTCACGTGCTCGGCAAAGCATAAATTGTTGGTAAAAATAATACCTAGGTCCCTCTTTCTGACAACTGATTTCAAATTTATATTATCTATTCTGTACACAAATTCTATCGGCTTCCTCCCCAAAAAATATGTCATTGATTCACATTTGGCCACGTTAAAGTGAAGCTTGTTCAGCCGACACCAATCGCATACATTATCCAGATCAGACTGTAAGGACTGGCAGTCACTTATATCACGAACAGATGTGAATATTTTCAGATCGTCCGCAAAGAGTAAGCATCTAGATGGCAAGCACTAAGATTAATTAGCAAAGGTAAATCATTTATGAATAATAGAAACAATAAAGGTCCCAGATTGCTTCCCTGCGGAACCCCTTAATCTATCCCCAACACATCTAAGAGTGTGTTTTTATATGTGACATAGCAATTTCTATTGGATACGTACGATACAAAGAAATTAAGAGTTGGATAAGAGAAACCATAAAGCGCCAGCTTGCGTAGAAGGGTATCGTGATCGACCTTATCAAACGCCTTTGCAAAATCAGTATATATAACGTCAACTTGACTTTTTGTATCTAACGCTCTGGACACATAGTCAGAAAAGATACACAAATTGGTCTCGACAGAGCGGTTAGGAATGAATCCGTGTTGGTCAATATGTAACGCAATTTTAACATGATTAAATATTCTGTGATAAATTATTTGCTTGAAAACTTTTGCTAAACAAGAGATTACCGAAATAGGTCTGTAATTCTTTATATCGCCCGTGTGGCCTGATTTATGAATTGGCGTAACCCTTGCAAGTTTCCATTGATTTGGAAATGTATTTGACTTTCATAGACATAGAGGGTGCTTTTGATAACACTTTCTATGAATCCTATAAAGGCGCTAAGAGGATGTCCCCAAGAGGGAATGCTATCACCTCTACTATGGTGTCTGATAGTTGATGACTTCATAAACACCCTATCAAAAAATGGATTCAAGATTCAGGGGTATGCTGATGACCTGGTAATCATAATTCGAGGCAAATATGATACAATCATAACTCAACTAATGTGGAAAGCCCTACTACTCACCAGTACTTGGTGTAGAAGCAATGGGCTCAGCATCAATCCAAATAAAATCGAAATAGTCCCTTTTACTTGGAGAAGGAAGCTACAAATAAAAGCACCCTCCATTGAAAGCAGAACTGTTAACCTCAAAACAGAAGTTAAATACTTAGGGGTAATACTAGACAGCAAACTAAACTGCAAAACTCACAGAATAACAGAACTCACACTTAGAGAAGGTGAGGAAAAAGTCCATCATGGCAAACCAGATCTGCTACAGGCTCCTAAGAAGAAACTGGGATCTCAAACCACCAATGGCTCATTGGGCCTAAGTAGCAATAATCATGGTCGAGTATAACATCGAGTGTAAAACATTTATGAGCTACTAGATTAAAATGTTAGATAGCTTTTTGATGGGGAAAGAAATGAATTTTTAAGAAAAACGAAATACTAACGTAAAAAGAATGTTTTTAGGATGTCAATAATAAAAAAAAATTATGGCATTCCATTTAAAAAAAAATGTTTAAAGTCGCCATTTTGAAATAATTCTTTCAATTGGTATCACCATCGTGTAGAGAATGTCTTAAAACATACTACTGCCAAATATTTTGAAAGTAGTACCTATAGTGTGGCTAAAAAAAAATAAGGCGCTTACTCTGAAACAGGCTGTATACAAAAGGAGGCAGCTTTAAATGCCTTATCACTGAAAACAGTTTCTTCACTCAAGTTGATGCAGGATAACCTCAGAGGACACCTCGAAATCCTCAAGGACCCATGTAAATCACCTGATTGAAATTAAAACGGACCTTGTCAGAATACAATTTCAACCAGCCGTATAAGGTCATATTTAGAAGAAGGGATAATTGGGCCTAAACTAAAAAGAGGAGCGCTAGCCTGGCACAGCGATGCTTTAAAGACAGTTAGATCCGGAATAGGTATGGGTATCAGTGGACCAAATAGCCACATTAAACTGCCTCTCAGCTCGGACATAACAATTTTCCAAGCAGAAGTTCTTCCTATAAACTTCAGCTCCGCTTTGAACCTACAGAAGGGACAGAAAGATGCATCCATAAACATTTTCACAGACAGTCGGGGTGAGAGAGTGTATCAGCAACCAGAGAGAACTCGCTAGGGGCAATGATGTTACCCTATGGTGGGTTTCAGCTCACAGCAACATTGAAGGCAATCAGAAGGCGGACAAGCTGGCCAGAGAGGCAGCGAACACGCCATTCATTGAGTCAGAAACAGCTGAACATATACCGTGTAATTGCGTTGCCAGAGGCCATCTAAGACACAAAATGTTTGGTAAAACTCTCTTAACACCTACCGATATAAAGGTTCAAGACCTTAAGGCAATACTAAAGTTCATCAAGGACCTACATTTGCCTTAAACTTTTGGAGGGCTAAAGTTACATTACATAGACTATTGCATCGCGACCCTAAGGATCTATTGTACCCTGATAGATATCATTATCAAATTTCACCGTGCATTCCAATGCTCTTAACGAACATTAATACCTTGTTCGGTTGAGGAGATAAACTGCGACCCAAAAATCGAGAATCTGATACGGTTAACGGAAGGGCAGTGGCATAAAACATGCTCAAGCGTCTTTGCTTCCTGCGCATATTGTCGGCCTTCAACATCGTCGGCTAAACCCAACAAGTTGAGGTGTGCTTTTAATCGGCAGTGCCCAGTAAAGACACCCATTAGAACTTTTATGTTGCTACGGGCAAGTCATAAAATATTCCCGGGTTTGACAGTGGCGATATTAATAAACACCTTAGCATGTCTCATTCCAGGAGAACTGGTCCACAGTAGGCGAAGTCTGTCTTCAGCCCACAGTACAATCCTATATTTTGCTATCGCAAATGATACACCAACTGCTGGTTCCGGCCCCACAAACGCTTTAGCGCTGCCCTCTTGTGCTAGCTCATCTACTGCTTCATTGCCAGCAACCCCAGAGTGACCCGGGACCTAGATCAGAGAAACTCTGTTATCACAACTAAGTGTGTTTATTGTTCTCTTACAATTAACGAGAGCCGACACCGTTTTCACAGCTTACAGGGCCTGGAGAGCGACTTGACTGTCTAAGAAAATTCTTACTGTCATGTTATTCACTCCTCTCTCAAGAGGGATTTTAGTACCCATGTCAATAGCAAATATTTCCGCCTGGAATTCAGTACAGTACGTATCCAGGCTATAAGCTTGCTTAATTCGAGGTTTCTGGCAGTATACTCCTGCTCCGATCCTTTCCGGCGTTTTTGATCCATCTGTGAACATGCAAATGTAATAATAATATAATAATAGTTTATTGGCATAAAAGAATACTACAATATAAGGAATACATTAAAATAACTAAGTATAGAGTTTTCCAAACGGTATTTCCATCAGTGAGCCAATTTATGGCGTCCTGGTCTTCTTGAAAATTCCATACACGAAAAAAAAAGAAATATATAAAAAAAAGCAAAACATGCAGGTCGCCTCCATAATATCCCAAACCTTTATGCAAATCGGTCCATATGTAGGATCTGTGGAAGAGATAGCAAGAAGAACCTAAATGGTGGCGGTGGCAAAGGTGTCCCCGAGCAAATTTTTCTTCTCGGTTTCTATATTGCTTGTCAGAGAATTTTCATTTTCGATCCAGGCCTGCCGCTCAGCCAAATCTGTCGGCATTAATGGCACAGTATCAGTGCTTATAATGTCTTCCGCAGTCCATTGGTAGGACATGTCGGAACAGTTTTGAGTATATTGCTTAAATCTTGGTTGTTTTAGCCACTTTCTCTATATGCAAATGCAGAGGAGATAGCCCAAGCAGAACCTCCATTGCTAGAGTTGGCGTTGTGCTTAGCGTACCAGAGATTGCCAATCCAGTTACTCGTTGAATTTGTGAAAGTTTACTGATAACTGCAGTCTGTCGGACTTTCCTATACCAGGGTGCTGCTCCGTATGTGATCATAGTTCTGCCACACTCACATAGAGCCAGTACAGTCTTACAGGGGTAAGACCCCAATTTTTTCCACATAGACTGCGACAAGTCCACAACAATAGTTTAGTTTTGTTCAAAACTCCCTGTAAATGACAAATGACAAAACCATGACAAGGTTTTGTCTAGGAATACTCCTAGATATTTGACTTCCTTTGAGAAAGGAATTTCTTTACCTTGGATAGTTGGGCGGATTAGTCCATCCAACTTTCGTTTCCTGGTGAAGGGCACAACAGGGTCTTTTGCGGATTTATGGAGAGGTTCTCTCCCTTACACCAAGCGCAAATGGTATCTAGGGTCACCTGGAGGACTTTAGATATCCTCGACAAACAGGTTTCTTTGACCATAACGACAATGTGATCAGCATAAGCTTGTATTTCTACACCAACGGCTTCGACTATCGCAATCAGATCGTCAACCAGGAGGGACCAAAGCAGAGGAGATAACACCCCTTCCTGCGGGCAGCCACCTCCCCGCTTGAAGCGTATCGTATCACAGTGGAGTGAAGTAGAAACTATTCTACTATCTAGCATATTGCGGATCCAACCCGCTATAGTTGCTTCCACTCCCCTGTCAAGAGCAGCTCTTTCAAGAGATTGTGGTATTGCGTTGTTAAACGCTCCTTCTATATCCAGAAACGCACAAACCAAGATTTCTTTGTATCCTGCAGCGTCCTGGATACTCTACCAACTAAGTTGTATAGAGCCAATTCTGCTGATTTTCCCGCTTGATAAGCATGCTGGTGGCGACTCAATGGACCAGATACCAATGGCACCCTACGGATATACCGTTCCAGAACTTTTTCAAGAGTTTTCAACAGCTTTAGGTATAAAAGAAACCCGTACCTTAGAGTCCATTCTGCTGGTACATACTTCCAGGTGACACTGGCTAAGAAAATTTTTATCAAAATAGGCAACAACAGTGACTTTCCTTGCTGTAGCAAAGCAGGAAAGATGTCTTCTCCGGGTCTTTTCTAGCCACACTCCAATCCGTATTTGAGGTGCGCTTTGCCTTGCAAAAATAGCCCGCTGTGGCATTATCAGCCCTCGTCATCAAGCTTCCTGGAAAGTGAGTCTGCATGAGAAGCTCTAACGAGGCTCTGCTAGAGTCCGTAAAACTACCGTCAAGCCGCTTAAGTGAGCTCAGGGGCAGTGCCGGATCTGTAGCGAAAATCTTGTGAATTCTTGCACTGCTGGGTGTGTCTTTCACTCCCTCACAGAACCTCCTCCAAGATTCTCTTTTTGCCTTACGTATGTTTTTGGTGTGATTCGTTAGAGTTTGTTTATATTTCTCCCATTCACCTAATGTCTTGGCCCGGTTAAAAAGCCTCCCACCCCTTGTCTTTCGGAGGTAAGAGATTCGTTCCACCAGGGTGTGCCTCAATTATTACTTTTGACCTTCAGTGGACTGCTACTGTGATAGGCAGAACGAATTGCCACAGAGATCTGCTCCGTGGCTATTTTAATCTGATCACAGTTCCTAACGGTAGCGATGACACTAGTTAGGTTATCTGCAAGGCAAGTCTTAAACAGATCCCAATTAGTGCTACGGGGATTACGGTACGTACAGTCCGATTTCATCCCTAGGTCAATTTTGTGTTGGTGTTTGCAAACATTGTATGGTGCGCATTGGCGTCACATCCATCAACCACTTGTAGGTTATTCCTCCGGCTGTAGGCAATTATGTTTCGCATAGCGGTCGGGGGAAGATCATTATCCGTTCTGGGTAAGTATGCCGAGCAGATGGCAATTTCTGTCCAATCCTTCTCACCTTTGATTCTCAGAACTGCAGCCTCACAATCGCGATCGCTATGCTCTGAGATTAGATCATCCCTAAGTGTGTTGGTTGCTTGCAATTGAAACATCCTTTCATTCTTTTCAATTCAATTTTTACTCTGATTAACTCTTATTTAAGCCCCCTTAATATCCAGCAAGCGCTTTCTTGGTGATTTCCAGGCAGCAACTATCAAAGCTTATACAAAATATATAATTAATGACTCAGTAGATTTTCGAGAAAATAGAATAAGACATATAGAAAATGTGGTAAAAGGAATAATTGGTGGTCTGAACGTTTTTCGGTTCAAGTAAAACATGCTGATAGTAGAGTCTAGACGGTATAATTTTAAATTTGTCCGGAGCGAGTCGGGAAAACTGTCCGGACGGACCGTAACTGCAGGAACTGAAGTGTCACAGTGCGGTTTCAGCGGTAATGGAGTTCGCTGAAAGCGGTTGCTGCCAAAGCACATGGAAAACTTTCCAATAGTCTTTAATTCGGTGCGAGTGAGTGGCTTCGGTCTCCTATTTTTTTTTTTTTAATTATTTTTTTTTGAACTTTCGTTCTTCGTTTTCAATAAAAAGATATCAATTTGTTGGCAATCAATTCTTGTTTAAACTACGTATCGTGAAACTGTCAAATCATTCCGCGTCGGCCGTATCATTATTTTTAAATCAACTGCTCCAAGCGATATCGACAAAACAATTTCGACATCACGTGCTTTAACACAGTAGCTTAGGGAAAATTTACAGAAGCGTCCGGGAAAATCCTAGAAACACTTCGATCCTTACCCCCCCTCTTTCCACACGCTAACGTTAACCCACATTTTTCTCTTCCGGCTGCGACGACGACGACGGATTAATCACTGCGCCAGCCATAATTCATCCATATAGTAACCGGCGCGGACTTGATTTGTGCGGTTTTTTGCAATTAAGCATAGTGCTTTACCTAATCCGACTACCTCGCAAACTGAAACTGAGTAATCGATTCAACCAATAGTAATAACTCAATTAAATTAACCAACAGTGCTATATTTCCGCCTCCGTTTCAATCTTTTTTTTTGTAACAAAAATTTATTGAGGAATTAATAATAGCACAACTCATACTCCCCCATACATAGTTAACATCGTTTTTTGAAATAAACTCACAAACCATTCATACAGAAGATCATCAGCTGAATAATTTCTCAACTTAAAGCTATTTCAGTGAAGAGCATCTAGAAATAGCACTCGAAGTCGAACGAACAATTGATACCAATACGATTTAATCGAGTAATGAATTGTTTAGCGAAAAGGGGGATGGATGGATGAGGAGGGGGGTTCTTGTAAAAGCTCGAAATGGAAATGGAGATCGCGTTTCGTTAATTTATATTATTACGATGCCTGCGATGTCTGTGGCATTACGATTCTGGTTTACCGCCCCGAGCGGAAATTTCAAGCGTGGAAAATCGCGAAATGCCGGGCTCGTCTATTGTTCTTGAGCTTCAGCGGCACCCCCTCTGTAAGTTTAATGAAGTCTGGGCAATTTAATTATAATTTCGCGGTCGTATTCTACTATTTCGTACGATTTCTAATGTTACGCTCGCCTTTGAACCAAAATTTCATGCCGTATTTAACAAGACGTTGTTGTACTAATACCATTTTGAAACGATACGAAATTAAATTGCTTAAGACAATCTTGGGAAATTTAGGGGTTAGGTTTTTTAAGACGGTGTTTACGATACAATCAAAATCTAAGTCAAATGTATGGTAAGACATTGACCATGTCGATGAAGTCGGCAAATCAGATGTTTTGTATCCATTCAGTAACTTACAGCGTTCTCTTTATATTCCATATTCAACATCTCGCCTTCTTTTGGCGAACATGATTCCTCTTCATGTAAAATTTTTTGAAAATCTTTTGGTGTAATGGCTATTGCAACACCAAAGTTGAATGTGTTACGGCAGTGTTGATATATGTCAGAGATCTCAGAGATGATATGGGCAGATTTTATTAACAAGGATGAGGATGCTCAGGCAATGCCAAGGATTGCGATGATGGGGAAGATGTTCAGATAGGCCATAATGTATCGTAGTCCCATATCGAGGACTACGTTGATAGTAAAGTATGTTGAGGTAGGTAAGAATAAAGTTGAGAAATGTTAAGGATTATATTGAGATATGTCAAAATCAATTTTGATATTGATAAATACTTGGGATGATAATGAGAGATGTCGGAGATGATTATTAAAGATCATGGACGATAGGACGTTTGATGGAAAATAGGTTACTGGAGCTCAAGACAGTATTCGGAGATGTTAAAGATAAATAAACCATACTAATTCAACATACTTTAGTTACCTGAAGCTCAGCCTATAATTTACCAATTCGGGATAACCCCTAATCGTGATCCCAAAGTAGATAGGTAATATCGTATTGAAATTTCCTTTCGGTAAAGAACATACATCAGCATGCGCACCAGCGATTAAATCATATTCTTATACTGCTGATTTATGGGAACTACCCGATTTATTAACACCGTGTTGATTGGGATAATACACTACAACATTTAAACATTAAGAAAAACAAACATTGAACATGTCAGAAAATGACAAAATGATGAGAAAGATGTTTGGAATGACACTGACGATATTAGGGTATAATTAGGCTAATGTTACGATAATTTAAAATGTTAGGACGATATTGACATGTTAGAGATGATAATAGTATATAGGACACCAGAGCTCAGTGTTGAGTAATGTTAGGGATTATGTTATGACCCATCTAGAATGATGTTGAGCAATCTTGAAAAAGCTGATGGATGATCATGATATGAGGGGCGATATTTAGAGATATCAAAGAGGATGTTGATAAATAGATGTTGCGATGTGTAACAGAAGATAATTAAATATGATACTGAGGGATGCCAGAATAATTTGAGCAATGTAAGGAATTCTGTTATGACATATGAGGAACGATATTGACTGATGCCGTAGGCAATCGTGAGTAAATCGATGGATGATAATGATAGACATCAGACGCGATGTAAAGAAATATATTAATAGATGATGGGAGGAGATCATGTCGAGGAATGGAATGACGATTATTAAAGATACAAAGGACGGTATTGATAGAAAAGATATTGAAGGAAGTAAGGACAATGTTGAAAAATATTAAGAATTATGTTAGGAGCTGCCAAAAACGATATTGATGAATGCCGTAGAGAAAGTCAGTGAAGGCTAGGGACGACGTTGAAAGATATCATTGATAAAGTTTAAAGATATCGCAGTGACGATGTTGAGGAATATTTGGAACGAAGAGGACAGATGTTGCAGATGATTATTAAAGATATCAAGAAGTTTAAAGGAAGCCAGGACAGTATTGGAAACTGTTAGGGATTTTGTTAGATGCTACCGGGAACTGTGTTGATAGATGCTATGGACAATATAGACGAAGACCATAGACGATATTGAATTAAGTCATGGATAATGATTAAAGATCTCGAGAAAGATGTTGATAAACTATGGTGATGAAGATATTTTTTAAGATATTCAGGAAGGCAGTGTCGATATTAAACAATGACTTGGAACAATGACGACAGATGCTACAGACAATGAAATATCATGGAAGAGATGTTGAAGGAAGCCAGGAAAGTGTTGAAAAACGTTAGGGATTGTGTAAGGAGCTACCTTGAACGATGTTGATGGATACTGTATGCATCCAAATCAATGAACAACGGACGATAACAAAAGAAATGATAGACAATGTTTGATGATATCGAAAAGGATGTTGATTGACTATTTTGACGATGTTGAGGAAGGCAGTGATTATATTGAAAACTGTTAGGGATTGCTTAAGAGCTACCAAGAACGATGTTGATAGACGTCGTAAAGGATGTCGATGCTGACCAGAGACGTTAATGAAAGAAGATATGGACAATGTTTAAAGAGGTCAAGAAGGATGTTGATAGATTATGATGTTGAGAAAGGCATTGATGGATACTGGGGATAATGATGGTGATGATGAGAGATGTTGAAGACTATTATTGAAGATATCATGGACGATACTGATAAATGACAGAAGATATGTTGAGGGAGATACATATTAGAAACAATTTTGAGAGTGACCATTCCAACGATATTAGGGACGATGTTAAAAGATATTAGGAATGACTATAGGTTTTGAATTAACAAATCGCATTTAAATTTGAAGGACCACTTGAGAGTGTTATCAGAACTCTTAAACTCTGCTAAAAAGAAATTACTCCAAGTGAATACCTGTGGTGACGAATATTAACGTCATTTATATCAAGACTTTGCTAAATCTGCACATCTTGAAGATGATTATGAGTAATTAGGAACTTTTTCATCTTATAGGACTCCGCTTGCTTCGATGTTAAAGGGATCGAGTAGCTCAGCAGCCTTTTGTTGGTACAAGATAAAGGAGGAGGGGTTGGGTTGGGTAGAGTTGGTACATCCCAACTATCAGTACATCCTATTATGACATACTAAGGTTGATAATGGAGGGTAGAATAGATTAGAAAAGTCCGCCAAAGTAAGGAAGCCGCATAACAACAGAATACCGGGAAGACTCCCAAACGAGGAGCTGACTCATGAACATCGTTATCATAAGAACAGAAATAGTATGGTAGTATAGTATAGTATGGTCATCATCATCAAGCACCTGTATCTTTATCAACTGCTGGACATACGCCTGCCGTCAAGATATCCACTTTCCTCTATCTTATATCCAATTTGTCCATATGCGCTGAATATTATGCGACCAGGTCTACTTCCGCTATTTTTTTTTGTCTATCTGCCATCATTCGTTCTAACTAAGCCTAGTTCCATTTGAGGCTTGATGTTGCAGGCGATTATCAATGACATCAAGGACGGTAATGATATATGATGAAAAAGACTTTGAAAGAAGCCAGAACAGCCGAACAAACAATATCGACAAAGACCACAGACGATATTAAAAGAAGTCATGGACAATGTTGAAAGACGTCAAGAAAGATGTTGACGATTATGATGAAGATGTTGAGAAAGGCAGTGATGACATTCATGGATACTAGGGATGTTGATAATAAAGACATCATGGATGATATTATTGATGACACAAGATATGTTGATCCCTCACATTTTAGAAATAATTTTGATGTTATCAGTGACCATTCCAACGAAATTAGAGACGATGTTAAGAGATATTAGGGATGACTAAGAATTTTGGATTAAGAAATCGCTTTTAAATTTGAGTGCTACTTGAAAATCTTATCAGAACTCTTAAACTTTGCTAAAAAGAAGTTACTCTAAGTGAATACCTTTGGTGATGAATATCAACGTCATCTATACCTAGACTTTGCTGAATCTACACATCTTGAAGATGATTATGAGTAATTAGGAACTTTTTCATTTTATAGAGTAGTTTATTTACAATCACGCCTAAATTAAAAACTCATTACCTAAAATTGTTGAGATAATGAGTTTCTTTATTATTTTACGGAAAAGAGTGATTCAATTTGCAGAAATATTGTTGACTAATCAACTATGTTGTATGTACTATGAATTAGATAACATAAAACATTAGATTTAAACACCATTTTTCCTAAATTACTATTATGACTTAATAAGAACTCCGCTTGCGGAGATGTTAAGTGGATCGAGTAGCTCAGCAGCCTTTTGTTAGTACAAGATAAAGGACGAGGGGTTACTGGTGAGGGTAGTAAGGGCCAGTACGTCCTATTATGATATACGAGGCATTTTGAATGATTAATATGTAAATGTTAAGGTCGATAATGGAGGTCAGAACGGATTAGCAAAGTTCGCCAAAGTACCGTAAGATGGGCTACTTGGCCACCCCGGGGTTACATGGACACAACGCAAGGTTTATAGAACATAAGGTTACCTAATTCCCTATGCCTCTGTAGTATCGATTATTACCCCGCAGATTGACGTCACTGGTTCGATACAGTCAGAGTAAAAGATAGCCTATACGTGCCTATACTGTGGTACAGTCTATATAAAATATTTAAACCTCGCATCGTGTTGTGTTGTTCATAGAACCAGCTACGTCACTAACCCACCTTGCCTCTCAGAGGAGGAGAATCGGTATTGGGTAACCTTATGTTCTATAGACCTTGGACACAACGCATACGTGTTCAGTGCTGTGTCACGAAAGCGAGGTTAGGTTATGTTTTTGTTTCTGGTGTTTTTTTTCTTGGTATCAAAGGAAGTCACTGATTAAAAATGATGCGCACGTATTAAAAAACTTCATGGTCAAAACCCTACATGAATTACAAAGTTGAAGATTTGGAAAAGACATGGATGCAGTTCGGAACGGGATGTCAAGGAAAAAACGTTCAAAGTGCCTCGGACAATATTAGTACGGAAGATGCTTGGACATCCGACTGTTTTAAGCAAGTCTGAGGAGTTGTTGATTTCTAAAACTTTGGCTGTTGTTGCGAATTAGGGGTTCTCTTTAACAAAGGCCGACATTCGAGATGTGGTGGAAAAAACCCTAGATAAACAAGGGAAGCAGGTCAAGGCCTTCAAGAACAACAGTCCAGATCCAGATTTCATCGATTCTTTTATCGCTAGAAATAACCTGTCCATCAGAATAACGTCAAACAACAATAAAAATACATTCCTCAATCCTTCAATTACATTTTCAGGGTAACTTGACCATCTGACATGCAAAGTAGGAGGTTGTCCCTAAAACGCAGTTTAGTATCCAAGAAGCCCCAACAGCGGGGCCATTCGGACATCACTCTTTTATATATTTTTATGATAGCTATGTAATCCTGAAGGTTAGGTGGTATGATGAAGAAGTTTCTGTTGCCCTAACTTTATTTCTTCACTTTCAATCTTGAAAAATGCGCAAAAAAGTGTCCAAGTAACTCCATCTTACGGTAAAGATGCCGCAGAATAAGAACAGAATACCGGGAAGACCCCCAAACGAGGAGCTGACTCATGAACATCACTATCATAAGAACAGAACGAGCAGAAATAGTATGGTAGTATAGTATAGTCATGATCATTAAGCAGCTATAGTGGATAAAGATCCACTGCTGGATATAAGCCTGCCGTAAAGATCTCCACTTTTCTCTATCTTGTACCCAATTTGTCGCTGGATATTATCGGACCAGGTCTACCGCCGCTATTTTTTTGTGTATCTGCCATCACTTGTTCTAGCTAAGTGGCCTGCCTAGTTCAATTTGAGGCTTGTTTGTGTGATGGCATCCGAGACTGCACTTCTTTTTCTCTTTTCTGTGTTTGGAATTCTATCTCTTAAGAGTATGCTCAACATTATTCTGTCTCTCATTCTATATTTATTTGATTTTGTATCTAATTTCAAGATATAGCTAAGTCTTCCAAAAGTTATCCAGATTAATCCTATTCTTTAGCCTATTTCGCAGGTTTTTTGATTGTCTCTCCCCAGACGAATTTTATGGCCTAAGTACTTGTACGAATAAACTTGCTCAATTGTTAGACATTCACTGGTAACCAGAAAACGAATTGCGATATGAGTTGATTTATTAGTATAAGTAACAATGTATCTTCTCTTAAGACGTAAATCGAATGAGATTTAGAGATTCGTTCGTTTCGTATTTCATTTCGTTTCGTCGCTCCATCGAAACATCGAAAACTGTAAAAGCACCACACTCGTCGTCCAAAAGATTATCCAGTATTGGTATTCAGTAACACGCCTTAAACCGAAAACGTACAATACCCAAGGATTTTCACCCTATATGTATTTAGCCTTTCTCACCTCCCCCGCACACCCAAAAAGGGGCTCTACGGACCGTAATGGATTTTGATTTCCAACTCACAATGGTCTGCATTTCTCTTCTTTCATTCCCCCCTTCGGCTAGGTTATAAACCTCTACGTGTATATTTCAGCCAAAATGCGTTTCTTTACTATTTCAGCCCCTCAAAACTCGGTTTATTCGTCTCGCTCGCTCTTCTTTTCTCTTCATGCGCCAAGTGGGGCGTTAAAGTGCTGTTTGTTTTCCATTTTCAGGCGCGACGATGCGTCTAGGCAATTTAATAATGCCTCCACCCGACGTGCCACCGGGATGACGTACAGCTGCAATAAGTTTCGGAAATGGAGCCTCGCATGCACTCAGAATTTCACCGTAGTCGTCGTCATCGTTGTGGTGCGAAGATATTTGTGTACGTATGAAATAACTAAAACAGCCCGGTTCGTAGCTGTTGTTGTTGAGCATGCGAAAACTGGAGGAGTTGTTTATTGGATCGCTAACTGAAAGCTGCATAAAGTTTTGGACTCACTCGCATTGTATATGTAGTTTGTGGCGGATGAACGTAAACACCGCCGAATAAACGACAGATAATTTCAAGTGTACACACGAATTATATTTTCTCGATATAATATAACGTAGGTATGCATTTAAATCGGATGCATCAATAATAAATATTAGCTTTGTTTTATAAAATGGGCATATTTAAACATTTTATAAATTTAATGTATGAAATTTGTAAATGTTATGTAAATTGTTTGTTGGCTAATTTTAAATATTTGTAAAATAGTAAATAATATTTTGTCAGTATTGAATGCATTGAACGAAACCTGTCCACCATAAATTACATTTTATTGAAAATTCTGTTCATATTTCATGTTATTTTATATTTAAACTCGTTCATCGATTCTCGACATTTTATATCAATTTATATATCTGAACCACCTCATAACTTCGTGAAATACATGTCCTGTATTAATCGATTCTATTTATTTATATCAAATAAGAATAAAATAAAAACCTACGTTATATCTGAGTTTATGGCGTGGACAAACCGTGATTTTCCAGCATATACAAAGCCATAAAAACGTTTATCTGGGAAAGGCCGCTTCCCGGCAATAACACTGTCAATAACTTAACCGCAGCAGAGCGGAGATCCGAGCAAATATGACGTAATAACTCAAGTAAAGAGACCTCATTACATTAAACTACTGTCGCGGTTCCGGCTAGCCCCATTTCTATCTGTGGCCACTTGGAAAACGAGATGAAATCCAATGGGAGCGAGAAAGAGAAGGAGTGAAATGAAGGGAAGAGATGTTCAGGTCGGGTTTTGCGAATCGCGGGCTTATCTCACCACTCCTACTCGGCCAATATGCATAAGACATCATTTTATAAATGCATTCGTATCATTTTCATCCCCTGCAACCGACGATATTACCTAATACTACTAGAGGAGGAAAGTAGGATATCTAAGTATTTATATTTATTTTAGGTAATACTTTTTCATCAAATTTATCTTCAAATAACTTGCATAAATTAAATTTATAAATCAAATATGAATATTCAAAACTTCATATTGATTACATTTTTATGAATGCTATAATATGTATGTTAAATTGAAGTTTAAAGATTCTAGTTTATATGATATTATAAAAACTATACGATAATATTTTTGAAATTTCCAGGAAAAAATTATTAAAGAGGACATTGCCAGATTTGTTATTAATCATAAATATTACGAAATTTTGAGAAAAATCATATAAAACGTAGTTTTAAGAATCATGATATGTATGTTAAATTGAAGCTTAAAGATTCTAGTTTATGATATGATATAAAAACTATCAGATATTATCATTGAAATTTCCACAAAAATTAATATTAAAGGAAAAATTGTCAAATTTATAAATCAAAAATGTTACGAAATTTTCAAAAATCATATTAACCATATTTTTAAAAATCATTAAATTGATGCTTAAAGATTCTAGTTTGTGATTTGATACAAAAACTACACGTTAATATTCTTGAAATTTCCAAGAAACAACTATTAAAGAAGAAATTGTCAGACATATCATTAATCATAAATATTACGAAATTTTCAAAGAAACATATTGAACGTATTTTTAAGAATCATGGTATGACATGTATGTTAAATTGAAGCTTAAAGATTCTAGTTTATGATATGATATAAAAACTATGTGATATTATCATAGACATTTCCACAAAAATTAATATTAAAGGAGAAATTGTCAAGTTTATAAATGAAAAATAATACGAAATTTTCAAAAAATCATATTGTCCATATTTTTAAGAATCATGATATAATTTATATGTTAAATTAAAGCTTAAAGATTTTAGTTTACGATATGATATAAAAACTATACGATAATATAATTGAAATTTCCAGGAAAAAATTATTAAAGAAGAAATTTCCAGATTTATAAATCATAAATATTACGAAATTGCCAAAAAACCATATTAACCATATTTTTAAGAATTATGATATGAAATGTATGTTCAATTGAAGCTTAAAGATTCTAGTTTATGATATGATACAAAAACTATACGATAATATTATTGAAATTTCCAGGAAAAAATTATTAATGAAAAAATTGCCATATTTATAAATCAACAATAATACAAAATTTTGAAAAAATCATATTGACCGTACTTTGCAGAATCATGGTATGATGTGCATGTTAAATTGAAGCTTAAATATTCTAGTTTATGATTTGATTTGAAAAGTATACGCTAATATTATTGAAATTTTCAGAAAAAAATTATTACAGAAAAAATTTCCAGATTTATAAATCATAAATATTGCGAAATTGCCAAAAAACCATATTAACCATATTTTTAAGATTATGATATGAAATGTATGTTAAATTGAAGCTTAAAGATTCTAGTTTATGATATGATATAAAAATAATACGATATTATTGAAATTTACATGAAAAAATTATTAAAGAAGAAATTGTCAACTTTATAAATTAAAAATAACGTAAAATTTACAAAAAAAACATTGACCGTATTTTTAAGAATCACGGTATGATATGCATGGTAAATTGAAGCTTAAAGATTCTAGTTTATGATATGATATAAAAGCTATACGCTAATATTATTAAAATTTCCAAGAAAAGAGTATTAAAGAAGAAATTGCCAGATTTACAAATCATAAATATTACGAAATATTCAAAAAATCATATTGACCGTATTTGTAAGAATTATGATATGAGATGTATGTTAAATTGATGCTTAAAGATTCTAGTTTATTATATGATATAAAAACTATACGATAATATTATTGAAATTCAAAAGAAAAAATTATTAAAGAAGAAATTGCCAGACATATCATTAATCATAAAAATTACGACATTTTCAAAAAATCATATTAACCGTATTTTTAAGAATTATGATATGAAATGTATGTTAAATTGAAGCTTAAAGATTATAGTTTATGATATGATATGAAAACTATACGACAATATTATTGAAATTTCCAGGAAAAAATTATTAATGCAGAATTTGTCATATTTATAAATCAACAATAATACAAAATTTTCAAAAAATCATATTGACCGTATTTTAAAGAATTATGATATGAAATGTATGTTAAATTGAAGCTTAAAGATTCTAGTTTATGATATGATACAAAACCTATACGATAATATTATTGAAATTTTTTTCGGGTCATTTCAGATTAATTAAAATAAAATCGTCGATTTTTAAGCCACATGATGATTCTTGAATTTTTCCCAAGTTTCTTAATATTTCTTTTATAAAAAAAGAGCGTTCTTAAATTTAAACCTGTAAACTTGTAACAATTCGCCCTTAATTTCATTATACAACTTTTTAAACTTTAATTTTGTAAATTAGTAACTAATAATGTGATTTCGACTTTGATATGTGATCTTTTTTAAGAAACTTGTTTGTAAAATGGATGGGATGAGGGATGTTAATCTATTTGTAGAGTCTCTGAAGATAGCCGAGGGCCGAAACTGGTTAGACTTAAATTCTATATAAAATAAAAACCAGTTTAACAGTACAAAATCAAATTCTAGATTATTTTCTTCAAAAATTTTTACACGAATCGTCATCATTTTGTCTCTAGTTTTAGTGATTAAAATTAAGCCACGACTTACAGAAACATCATCACATACCAACGATATGGCAATGTCGCTCGAGCAACGTTGCCAGATCGTTAGTATATACAGTACGCGTCATAAGTAAACCCCCTGCCTAATTTGAAAGCGGTTCAAAATATAATATTGTCAAAATAGATACTGACGCATCTAAGAGCAAAAGTGTAAGAGAGCAATATTGTAATTTGCTACAACTTTTATTGTAAAAGTTATTTTGTAACACCTTGCGATTCCCAAGTATTAGCTTTAATAACTTAAAAAAGCTACAGATTCATCAAATTTTCATATTTTCGTATCTATCACGATATTGACGCATCTAATACCAAAAGTGCAAAAGAGCAATAATGTTAACATTAAAATTTGCTACAACTTTTGTTCTAAAAGTTTTTTTATAACATGCTCCGATTCCCGAGTGTTACCTTTAATAACTTGAAAAAGCAACAAATTCATCAAATTTTCATATTTTCGTACTTTTGTCGATATTGACGCATTAAAGAGCTAAAGTGCAAGTAAGCAATATTATTAACAATAAAATTTGCTACAACTTTTGTGCTAAAAGTTTTTTTTGTAACATGCTGCGATTCCTAAAGGTTACCTTTAATAACTTGAAAAAGCAACAAATTCATCAAATTTTCATATTTTCGTATCTATCTCAATATTGACGTATCTAAGAGCAAAAGTGCAAGAGAGCAATATTGTTAATAATAAAATTTGCAATAATTTTTGTTATAAAAGTTTTCTTATAGCAAGCTCCGATTGTCAAGTGTTACCTTTAATAATTTGAAAGAGCAACAAATTCATCAAATTTTCATATCTTCGTATCTATCTCCATATTAACGCATTTAAGAGCAAAAATACAAGAGAGCAATATTGTTAACAATGAAATTTGCAACAATTTTTGTTATAAAAGTTTTCTTATAGCAAGCTCCGATTCTTAAGTGTTACCTTTAATAACTTGAAAGAGCAACAAATTCATAAAATTTTCAATTTTTCGTATCTATCTCGATATTGACGTATCTAAGAGCAAAAGTGCAAAAGAGCAATATTGTTAAGAATAAAATTTGCAACAACTTTTGTTATAAGAGTTTTCTTATAGCAAGCTCCGATTCTCAGTTGTTACCTTTAATAACTCGAAAAAGCAACAAATTCATAAAATTTTCATATTTTCGTATTGTTCTCGATATTGACGCATTTGAGAATAAACGTGCAACGGAGCAGTTAGTGCTACCAAGTGATGTGAGGTGGAATAGTATGGCAAATTGTTTGGAAGTACATTGTGTTAATTAATTATCGTACCCGACGTCATCATTGCAAGTATGCAACCAATATCACAGTATTCGTATTGCAATACGCAAATTGCGTTATTGGTTGCATATTTGCAATGATAACGTCGGGTACGATAATTAATTAACACACTGTATTTTATAAAACGTTCCGAATTAAGTCTAATTTTCAATTATTCGAATTTTTCTCGATATTTATGCATTTGAGAGCAAAAGTATAGCAAAGCAATATTGTTAAGAATGCAATTTGCTACAACTTTTATAGTAAAACTTTTCGACTAACAACAAGATACAATAACACGATTTACAAGAGCTTTCTTTGTTTTCACCTATTTATGTAGATTCTAATTAATAATATATTATTGAATTTATGTTTTAATTTCGTAAACGATAATCGAATGAAGCAACCCATAACGAACACTTGGTTACGATATAAAATCTCTTTAAAGATTTTCATTTCGTTCCTCGCTCCGTCGGCTGATAATCTTACTTTTAACGCTTGTAGTTTTAAATTTCCGAGGGCAAGAGCCACCGCAATAACCGTAAGAACCGTTTGCGTTCCTCTTCCTTCTCCTCCTCCTCCTCCTTTTTCTCGTCGGTATAAAATCGAACGACCGAAAGATATTAGAGGATTATCTCTTGAAAATTTCATCCGTAAGCCTCAACCCACCTCGACCTACCACGACCCTTCTCGACCCGCAAAGACCCCCTCAGTAACGGTAACAGCGAAATACGTTATCGTTCGTGTCGAGGAGCAAGTTTAAAGGTCTTAATGCCCTTATGGGGCGCGCACCTTTCCGCCGTTGCACCAACTTCTTTCACTGGCGAGTGGAAAAATAATTCAAAAGATAACACTTTTTACTTTGCGACGAAGAAAAGCGACTTTTCGAATACGGTATTTTCGAAAAGTCGCTTTTCGTAAGGGGGGAAAATATTTGTCTTGAACGGTCGAATTATAATAATAATATTTATTTCATAATGGTGTTTACATTCGTCGCTGGATTCGCGGAGAGAATGACGACTTTCGAAGGGAGTTTTGTGAGGACTTCCACCCCTCTTCTTCCTCTTCTCGAGAGAACGAGAGGACTCTTTTGTGCGACCCTCCAGATCTAATTATGGGGAACGCTTTTGCCTAAGTGCGAATTCAAAACGTTTTCATTAAATTTTATTATTAGCTCCGGAAGTAAAGTCTGCCGGAAGGCACTCCACGGACTGTTTGAGAAAACTCGATTGTCTTATTAGTGGAATAACATTTTGGGAGGAAACATTGGAATGTAAATTAAGTTTAAATTAAAATATTTTTAACAGGGTTAATTGTTCTAACTAAAACCGACATTCTTTCTAAATACTCTTAATACATTTTGAGTATGCTGACATTTGACATTTCATGATATATACCCGAACATCTCACCATCTTTCCATACATTGATCTATATTATTTCTATTAATTCCTCAACATTCCAAACAGCCTCCAATATTATCTTTAATAACTAACAACAATATCTCGGGCATTAACCAACTCTCAGTATAGTTCAAAATTTAAATTTATTGTCTCTAACAATCCTTAACATCATCCTACAACTCAACGTAGTTATCTGATATATCACCTTTAGTCTGATAATTCTCAACTATGTCTTGGCTATCCCTCAACATTATCCCAGTGGTCTTTCACTATCTTCTGTGTTCTCCAACAAACTATAAGCAATATTTACTGTATATTTACTTCTTCGTCTTCTACCAGCAAAATCCACTATATAGGAAGCAATTTTTAGTCTTCTGCCAGCAGTATTAAATCTTCTGTAAAGGGTTTGTAATCTTCTAACAGCAATATTTACTGTTCTGGAAGCAGTTTCTAGAGTTTTGAAGGACTTTTTCGTCTTCTACCAGCAGAATCCACTATTCAGGAAGTAGTTTCTGATCATCTGATAAAAAACTTAATGTGCTGCAAGCACTAACCACAGTTTTTAAACAGTTTCTACAATTTTTAGTAGTATCTAGTTATCTGCCAGAAGTGTTAAGTATTCTGCAAGGAGTTTATAAACTGCTATTTTTTGTCTGTGATAACTTCAAACATCGTCTCGGTCATCCGCAATATCTTCTTTTATGTGCTGTTACATCACGAATATCTCTGAGCATCATATCTGATATTTCTCAATCTAATCGTTATCATTATCAATGTAAAATTTGACAATTTTTCTTGGAAATTTCAATAATATTAGCGTATAGTTTTTATATCATATCATAAACTAGAATCTTTAAGCTTCTATTTAACATACATATTATATCATGATTCTTAAAAATATGATTTATTGAAAATTTTGTGATGTTTATCATTTATAAATCTGACAATTTTTTATTTAATAAATCTTTCTTAGGAATTTCAATAATATTATCGTATAATTTTTATATCATATCATAAACTAGAATCTTTAAGCTTCTATTTAACATACATGTCATATCATAATTCTTAAAAATACGGACAATATGATTTTTTGAAAATTTCGTAATATTTATGATTTATAAATCTGGAAATTTCTTCGTTAATAATTTTTTCCTGGAAATTTCAATAATATTATCGTATAATTTTGATATCATATCATAAACTAGAAACTTTAAGCTTCAATTTGACATACATATCATATCATGATTCTTAAAAATACTGTCAATATGATTTTTTGAAAATTTCGTAATACTCATGATTTATAAACGTGACAATTTCTTCTTTAATATTTTTTTTTTGAAATTTCAATAATATTATCGTATAGTTTTTATATCATATCATAAACTAGAATCTTTAAGCTTCAATTTAACATACATGTCATATCATAATTCTTAGAAATACGGTCAATATGATTTTTTGAATATTTCGTAATATTTATGATTAATGATATGTCAGGCAATTTCTTATTTAATAAATTTTTCTTACGAATTTCAATAATATTATCGTATAATTTTTATATCATATCATAAACTAGAATGTTTAAGCTTCAATTTAACATACATATCATATCATAATTGTTAGAAATACGGACAATATGATTTTTTGAAAATTTCGTAATATTTATGATTTTTAAACCCGGAAATTTCTTCTTCAATCATTTTTCTTGGAAATTTCAATATTATCGTATAGTATTTATATCACGACATAAACTAGAATATTTAAGTTTCAATTTAACATACATATCATATCATGATTCATAAAAATACAGTCGATATGAAGTTTTGAATATACATCAAAATTAATAGTTGAAAGTTCAAACTTTTTAGCTTTTTGAAAGAAAAGCGTCATGTTTGGACTCACTTTAAAGGTTATTTTATGAAGATTCCGTATATAATAATAAAATTAAAATTGACATTGACAACTGAAAGTTTTTTTACGACTAAATCCGAATGTTTCTAGTTCTCGTTCTAGTTTTAGTTCAATAAAAATATACAACATAGTAATATATTATGCTAACTAGCGCTACTTATCACTGCCACTAGAACTGCCACTAGAAACATTCGGATTTAGTCCCACGTCTCTCAAGACGTAGTGTTATTTTTAGTTTTAGTGTAATAAAAATATGCAACATAGTGATATCTTATGCTAACTAGGGCTACCTACCCCGCCGTTTGTAAAATGGATAAGATGAGAGATGTTAGTCTATTTGTAGAGTCTCTGAAGATGGCTAAGGGCCGTCTAGGGGCGTTCGTGTTGGTCTATACATATATATGGAGTTGCATTGAATGGCGACGTATTGATGCTGTACATGAGGTTCGGCTCATTGGCTTAAATTTTGCAGTTGGTGTTGTCTATAGGCCTCCTTCCTTTGATATTAATTTGTTTCTTCGTTTCGTTTGAGGAGTTATTGTCAGAGATTTATGTTACAATACATTTTTTAGTAATAGTGTAAATAACTCCTTGGTTACTCCTGATACTGATCTTGCTTTTTATGACAATAATAGGATGCATCCTGCTTTGTCCATGTTTGCACTTAGTGAGGTCTCTATTGAGTGTATCCAGCAGATTTTATTGAACCTAAGGTCTACAGGAGTTGGATCAGATGGAATCAGCCTGGATATGATTCGACTGTGTTGTCCCCGTATTCTTGACGTGCATGTTCATCTTTTCAATTTTTGTTTGATTCATTCAGTGTTTCCGAATTGCTGGAAGTATGGTTTTGTTGTTCCCATTCCCAAAGTTGTTCCTATCACTGGTTGTAAGGATCTGAGGCCCATTACAATTCTGCCGGTTCTTTCAAAGATTTTAGAAAGACTTATGATAGAGCAATTAAATATTTATCTGGAAACACATTGCATTTTGCCTTTTAGCAGTCCGGGTTCAGGAGATAGTTCAGTTGTGCTACTGCGCTCCTGGATTTGACTGATGATGTACTCAGGTCTCTGGACCAGGGCAAATCCACAGTATTAATTTAACTTGATTTCACTAATGCCTTTGACATTCTTGATCATAGTCTCCTGTTGTGCATTTTGACGCTTATTGGATTGGATGTTCATGCAGTTAAGCTATTCGATAGCTATCTATCAAATAGGGTTCGGACGGTTAAGCTAAATTCTGTTTTATTTGATCCTTTGGTCTGCTCTTCTGGTGTTCCTCAAGGTTTCATTTTGGGCCCCGTCCTTTTCACCATTTACACGTGCAATCTATTTTCCAAATTTGAGTATTGTTTTTATCATCTGTATGCGGATGACACGTAATTGTATTACAGCTTTAAACCCAATGAAATTCCATCTATGTGTCGTATTATTACTGACGAGTTGAAAATTCTGTGCACAGAAATTAATAATAATGGCTTGAGGATAAATCCTGATAAGACTCAGGGTATCATATTCTCTAAAAGAGGTGGTGGGTTTGTGGATGGGTCTCGAGTTCATATTGACATTTTGGATAAATCAATTCGTTTTTCGGATGAGGTTAAAAGTTTGGGAGTAGTTATAGATATAGTTATAGATATATTTGATAGTCAAGGGAGTTTTGGTAGGCATATAGGGATTCTGCGCGCGCGCTTTTGCTGTGAGCTTGGTTGAGCTCTGTCGGAAGGCACTCCACGGACTGTTTGAGAAAACTCGATTGTCTTATTAGTGGAATAACATTTTGGGAGGAAACATTGGAATGTAAATTAAGTTTAAATTAAAATATTTTTAACAGAGTTAATTGTTTTAACTAAAACCGACATTCTTTCTAAATACTCTTAATACATTTTAAGTATTCTGACATTTGACATTTCATATCTACCCGAACATCTCACCATCTATATTATCATATCATCTATATTATTTCTATCAATTCCTCCTAACAGCCTCCAATATTATCTTTAATAACTAACAACAATATCTCGGGCATTAACCAACTCTCAGTATAATTCAAAATTTAAATTTATTGTCTCTAACAATCCTTAACATCATCCTGGATGTCTCACGATTGTCTATGACAACTCAACGTAGTTAACTTATATATCACCTTTAATTAACCTGTCTGATAATTCTCAACTATGTCTTGGCTATCCCTCAACATTATCCCAGTGGTCTTTCACTATCTTCTGTGTTCTCCAACAAACTATAAGAAATATTTACTGTATATTTACTTCTTCGTCTTCTACCAGCAAAATCCACTATATAGGAAGCAATTTTTAGTCTTCTGCCAGCAGTATTAAATCTTCTGCAAGGGGTTTATAATCTTCTAACAGCAATATTTACTGTTCTGGAAGCAGTTTCTAGAGTTTTTAAAGACTTTTTCGTCTTCTACCAGCAGAATCCACTATTCAGGAAGTAGTTTTTGATCTTCTGATAGAAAAACTTAATGTGTTGCAAGCACTAACCACAGCTTTTAAACAGTTTCTAGAATTTTTAGTAGTATCTAGTCATCTGCCAACAGTGTTAAGTATTCTGCAAGGAGTTTATAGACTGCTATTTTTTGTCTGTGATAACTTCAAACATCGTCTCGGACATCCGCAATATCTTCTTTTATGTGCTGTTAATCACGAATATCTCTGAGCATCATATCTGATATTTCTCAATCTAATCGTTATCATTATCAATGTAAAATTTGATAATTTTTCTTGGAAATTTCAATAATATTATCCCATAGTTTTTATATCATATCATAAACTAGAATCTTTAAGCTTCTATTTAACATACATATTATATCATGATTCTTAAAAATACGATCAATATGATTTATTGAAAATTTCGTCATGTTTATCATTTATAAATCTTGCAATTTCTTATTTAATAAATCTTTCTTAGGAATTTCAATAATATTATCGTATAATTTTTATATCATATATTAAAATCTTTAAGCTTCGGTTTAACATACACATCATATCATGATTCATAAAAATATGTCAATATAATTTTTTGAAAATAAAGTAATATTTTAGATTTACAAATCTGGAAATTTCTTTTTTAATAATTTTTTCCTGGAAATTTCAATAATATTATCGTATAATTTTTATATCATATCACAAGCAAGAATCTTTAATATTCAATTTAACATGCATATCATATCATGATTCTTAAAAATATGGTCAATATGATTTTTTGAAAATTTCTTGTTATTTTTGATTTATAAATTTGACAATTTTTTCTTCTATAATTTTTTCCTGAAAATTTCAATAATATTATCCTATAATTTTTATAGCATATCATAAACTAGAATCTTTAAGCTTTAGATTAACATACTTATCATATCATGATTCTTAAAAATACGGTCAATATGATTTTTTGAAAATTTCGTTATATTTTTTCTTGGAAATTTCAATAGTATTATCGTATAGTTTTTATATCACATCATAAACTAGAATTTTTAATCTTCAATTTAACATGCATATTATATCATAATTCTTAAAAATACTATCAATATGATTTATTGAAAATTTCATCATGTTTATCATTTATAAATCTGGAAATTTTTTATTTAATAAATCTTTCTTAGGAATTTCAATAATATTATCATATAATTTTTATATCATATCATATATTAGAATTTTTAAGCTTCGGTTTAACATACACATCATATCATGATTCATAAAAATATGTCAATATAATTTTTTGAAAATAAAGTAATATTTTAGATTTACAAATCTGGAAATTTCTATTTTAATAATTTTTTCCTGGAAATTTCAATAATATTATCGTATAATTTTTATATCATATCACAAGCTAAAATCTTTAATCTTCAATTTAACATGCATATCATATCATGATTCTTAAAAATATGGTCAATATGATTTTTTGAAAATTTCGTGTTATTTTTGATTTATAAATTTGACAATTTTTTCCTGAAAATTTCAATAATATTATCTTATCATTTTTATAGCATATCATAAACTAGAATCTTTAACCTTTAGATTAACATACTTATCATATCATGATTCTTAAAAATACGGTCAATATGATTTTTTGAAAATTTCGAATTTTTGAAATTTTTAATATGACTCATTTTAAAGGATTTTTTATGAAGTTGACAAATATGTCAAAATTAATAGTTGAAAGTCCAAACTTTTTAGTTTTTTGAGAGAAATGCGTTATGTTTGGACTCACTTTAAAGGTTATTTTATGAAGATTACGAACATAATAATAAAATTAAAGTTGACATTGACAAAAGAAAAAAAAAAACAAAAAGAGTGTGTTGGATGTGTTTATAAGCCTCCCGCTGTTTATTACAGAGTATTTCTATATGAATTTGAGAATTCGGTTGTAAGTTGTCTTAGCTTTACTGATCAAATTATATGTTGCGGTGATTTTAATGTTAATTTAATCAATATGGATAATTACGATAGTGAGTATCTGTTGAATTTGCTAAATTCCCTTGGACGTCAACAATTGATTGATGTACCTACAAGAATTACTTTTAGAACGGCTTCACTGATAGACTTGTTGATAACGTTCGAAAAAACTGATTCTACGCAGTGAAGTGCTTCCGTGCAATATGTCTGATCATGATATGGTATTTTGCGATGTTGGTGTAAATGTAGGTAGACAATCTCCAGTGTTTAAGTCTCTACGACTATTAAGCCGTATTGATCCGTCTCATTCTTTACAAACGCCTTAATTGATTTATTTGATATTCACGCTCCAATAAAACAATGTCGATTTACCAAGTCTCCCGCACCCTGGGTGACTGATAATATTAGATTAATGATTAAGTTGAGAAATGAGGCTAAAACCAAGTTTAGACATACGGGCAGGCCGCCTCATTGGGAATATTATAAGACCCTTCGTAATCTTACTACTGCAGCTATAAGAAATGAAAAGTGAGCTTATTTTGGTTCTATTGCTGCTACGGGCAATACCAAACAGATGTGGAATAACTTGAAAATTTTGAACTTAAAACCAATTAAAAATCTTGTCTACCTTTATTTAAAACATCCTGATCAGATTAATGATTATTTTGTAGGCAGTGTAAATGACATTAGTAGTTTTCATTTAAGACTGTGGAGATCCCTCTGGTTTCTGACATGATTGCATCTATTACATCTTCTGCTGTTGCCCCACCATTTTGCCATATTTGACCCACTTGGAATGGAAACGCGCAGAGGTTATTCCTCTGCTCAAAAATGTTAACCCACGGGAGTATAGTGACTTGCGACCAATAAGTATTCTCTCTGTTCTTTCTGGTTGGGTCTGATTGGTGGAGTATATGAAGACCAATAGTTTGCTCCCTTCAGAACAATGGGATTGTCGATGTGGGTATAGTTGCACAACATCAATGTTAAATCTAACTGATGATATGTTGTCCGCTGTTGACGTGGGAGAGAGTACTGCTGTGGTTATTTTAGACTACTCAAAAGCATTTGACACTGTTAACCACACACTGTTTCATCATTTTGATCAAACTACTTCGTTATCTGGGTTTTAGTGAAGACGCATTAACAATATTGAGTAGCTATCTTAGTGATCGTACACAGAGGATAAAAGTTGATGATGCCATGTCTGGTGAACTCGCACTGTGTAATGGTGTTCCCCAAAGATCTGTGCTGGGACCTATTTTGTTTTCTATCTATACTTCACAATTTAATATATTTATTAAATTCTGTAAAATTCATACGTGATAGTGGGTGATATTGCTAAGGCTGGTATTAGTAGTGACCTTGATTTTTGAATTAGCAACATAATTCAAAAATAAATCCTGACAAATCTATATGGATGAGTTTTAATGCTCAACAGCGCAACTCTACTTCGCACTTAGCCATTAAGATGAATAATACCTTAATTAAAAAGAAGCTAATTGTCTTGGTATGATTTTAAATACTAGCTAGAGTCAGAGAATCATATTTTTTTTTCCATCGTTCATATTTACCTTTGAAATTAAAAGTGCACCTCTGTGATATATTTGTTCTTTCACAATTTAACTATATGTCTGCTGTATATCATAAGGCTATAGATGCAGTCACGTCACGAAGTATACAACAGGTTCAGAATAGTTGCCTCATTTATGGGATTCGCAAATTTGATAGAATTTCTCATAAACTTAAGGATGCTGAACATGAGCTCTCGATGGGAGTTTCATAGTTTGTCTCTCTATCATGGAATCGTTACCTTTGGAGTCCCAGAGTACCTGCATAATAAAATTAAATATAAACCACAGTGCGAAGGAAGTCAGACAAGGTCAGGTATTACTTTCTATAAAATATGATGTAGGTAAAAGTAAAAAGTTTTTGAGAAATACTAAAATGTTTAATTCAATTCAAGCAGACATGTTTCGAATCTAATGTTTCATCTTCAGTACTTAGAATATTATACAATATATATATTATACAATATAATGGAAAATATTCTTTCTAACTTCAATAATATTCTTGGAAGGTAACATTATGTTACCTTCCAAGATTTTAACTAACACATTTTATTATATTAGAGAAATATGGAGAATTTCATCCCATTTATTACTTTCTATCCTCCAAAACATAGAACATCACTTTTTCAAAGATCATTTACATATCATGTTTATAAATCGTATGGAAGCTTGCCACATGGACTACGTCAACTGAAATATGACCAATTTCGAAGAAAATTGAGGAATATGATTTTTCAGCAGTCAACGGGTCTTATCTGATGTTTGTTTTTCTTTGTTTCTTTGTGATTTTCTTGTGACCTTCTTTTGACCTTATTCTTATTGATATAAACTCATTGTTACGATGTTAATAGTTACACCATCAGTTATTACACGAGTCCTTTTTTAATTTTCATTATTATTGTTTTTTTTTCCTCTTCTTCTTTCTTTTTTTCATTTAATTTGGATTTGATATAATGTTGGTGATACCATATTAATGATTTCAAGATTTTGCTTTAGTTTTTTTCTTTTTGTTTGTTATAATTCATGGAACTTTTTTTTGTTTTTTTTACAGTTGGATAGAACAGACTATTCTGGATCCCGTCGTTTGATCTCCATATATCATGTCATAGTGTAAATTTCTTAAATATTTGAAAATATTTCATTAGTTTAATTTATTGTAGTTTGTATTGTAGTTTCTTCTTTGTAATGGAGACAATTAAGTCATTTATTATTATCTAAGTGTCGTATCTATGTACGGTTCTTACGTATGATGCAAATCGGACTTGAAATCGTATAACGTGATTGGCGCTTAGCTACATTTTTGAAAACAAATGGTATTTAGGTCTTTCAGTATTCTGAATTTTTTCTAAGATAAGTTACAGCGTAAAAATCTCCAAAAACGAAAAATAACTCTGTGAACCAGGAACCTGAGTTTACGATATTTTGATTTTATTACTACCATTCGATAGAGAATCGTTTGTACTCATTTGTACCACCTTTACTTTCGTTTGTACCTCAGGACTTAAAGAGAGAAAAAAATTTTGAAAAATTGCCGGAACCCTACTTTTTGATATTCTAATTTTATTAATACCTTTCGGTAGAGAATCGTTTGTACCAGTTTGTACCACTTTCGATTTCGTTTGTACCTCAACCGGTTCCAAAATACAGCGATTTTTTGGTTTTTGAGAATACCGCTGAAAGTGTGTATCTCCGTTATTAAATACCGTTTGATAAGGTGAGCAATATCAATTCTAATGCAACACCGTGGACGAGATACGGTGTTGCTTCCACCGGCAATTAAAAAGCATTTATTGACATAGGTGTTCAGATCACATGATTCAAATGTTAAGCAGACAGCATTTAAAAGCGCCATGGCGTAATCGGTTACAATTTCGGCTGGACACGGCACACCAGAGCGCAACCACACTCGTAAATAATAAGTAAGCAAGTTTGAATCGTGTTTCTCTGAAACCATTTGGACCACCGGTAAGATTTTTGAACAACATGGAACTACACCTTGATAAAGATACATTGGCGAACTTGATCCATCCGGTTTCGTAATTTTTTTAACAATCGAACCTGTTGCATCATTACTTAGTCTACTCCATTTTGTCGCGTCTTTGCAGTGCTTTTTGTAAAGGAAGATTTGTTCTGGAGTCCAATACATTGCAAAAAATTTATCGTAGCCAATCTTCCGAACAGTACCTGTAAATTCAGGACGATATTTCAATTCATGCACTGATTGAAAAAGGTCAATGCCTCTACGAAGTCCTAATTCCCAGTCAGTTTCAAAATCCATTAGTTCATTAGCTTTCTGCCTACGCCAAGCATAGGTTGACTGAGCAGTAACCTCTTTTGCTACTCGTTGTCTGAGTATACCTCGTAATTGACGCTTTTTTTATGTTCAATATTTTTTGTATCACTTGTTGAAATTTGCAGCGTGATATTGTCATCTGTTAGTTTGTCTGGTACGTACAAATTAATTCCTACTCCACATTCGATACATAAACCTTTAATCCATAGTCATGGTTCTCCTGGATTAAGTTAATTTTTGGATATTTGAAAGCATAGCAACATGGCAGCCGATGTTCTTGCCACAATTGTTTTTGCATTACATCGGTCCAGCCTTGTCTTAATACATTATACGCCCAACCCTTATAAATTCTACTAACAGGTCGAATACTGTTCCAATCGTCGCCTGAAATAGTAATTGTCGCTCTAAGAGGCACTAACGCGTCTCGGGATATATTTATCGACCAATTTGAATCACCGGTACTATTCATTTCGGAATTAGATATATAGGGAGTTGATGTATTGGCTTTTTGATTAACATTATGAAATTCGTTGCATGTCTTGTATTTCGTGGTCATTTCGAGAGATGTACAAATACATGTGTTTAGCTGACATTTTGTTATCCATTTTTATAACTGCCTCCAAACATTATATGCTAACGATTTTAATTTTCCGGCCTCATCAAAAAACATTAGCTCTTTTATCGAATTAAAAATCATTTCAACAGAAAATTTAGCTACACGCGGCATTTTTAAACTTCTTCCGACACCCGAAACCCAAAATTAATCAACAAAACGTTTAATCGAACAGTATAATAAAAAAGTCGAGAGTAGAATAAAAAAGAATAATATCCAGATAAACAGACTTGTTTGCAAAGAAGTATTAAAAATACGACCTATCATAGCACATCTAAAAATTAACCTTAATAACGTTTCACAGTGAAGATTATCGACGAAGATGATATAATGACGAATGTGACAAAAAGTGAAAAGAAAAGCGAAAATACCTGCTAGTATGTTGACTTGTGTACAACACGTGTTTCTATGGATAAGTCTAGTCTGAGTCTAGTCGATATAAATCATCAAAACATTAAACGGTGCATACCAGGCCACACCGGCTAGAGTTGAGAACGGTTACGACCCAAACGTCAATTTGGGTCAAGTTTTGCGATATCTGTATTAATAACGGAGATACACACTTTCAGCGGTATTGTCAAAAATCAAAAAATCGCTGTATTTTGGAACTGATTGAGGTACAAACGAAAACAAAAGTGGTACAAACGGGTACAAACGATTCTCTATCGAATTCCATCGACAGTTTTGGGATATCTGTATTAATAACGGAGATACACAATTTCAGCGGTATTGTCAAAAACTCAAAAAATCGCTGTATTTTGGAACTGATTCAGGTACAAACGAAAACAAAAGTGATGCAAACGGGTACAAACGATTCTTGACCGAAAGGTATTAATAAAATTAGAAAATCAAAAAGTGGGGTTCCGGCAATTTTTCAATATTTTTTTCTCACTTTAAGTCCTGAGGTACAAACGAAAGTAAAGGTGGTACAAACGAGTACAAACGATTCTCTATCGAATGGTACTAATAAAACCAAAATATCGTAAACTCGGGTTCCAGGTTCACAAAGCTATAAAATGTCGTGATGTATAACGCGGTTCAATTAACACAGTGTAGTTTTAAATGGGAGTCTAAGTTTGCATAGATTAAAAAAAGTATTGAAACGAAAATTCTCTGATTTATCTATTGACCGGCGTATATTTTGCATTTTCAATACCTTCAGAGCGCATTTCCTCAAAAACGTCAATTCCCTGATATATGTTCCTTCGAGCTTTGCGTCCTCTTTTTTTCTTTCAGTTCTAGCCGTCGTCGTAACTTTTGCCAGAACGTTGTACGCGTGACGTTCGCCAGCCAATATCAAGAAATTGGTAACTTGATATGAAATACGAGAATGTACGTGCATCGAATTGCTACTTTTACTTTCTTTTCCTTTCTTTTTCCTCGAATCGGACATGAATTTTCGGGACATCTTGTCTCGACAGTTTTACGCATAACTAAATTATTACATCATAGATAAGATTATAATATTAACAAATATATCACTACAAACGGTATGAATTTCGCCATCTTTTTCTTTTAAGAGATTCCATGAGAACAACAAAGTGTCCCGAACATATTTGAAACATATACTCCACTCTCGGAACTGTCTCAGAGAAGATGTACATCGCTCAAGTGCTAGAGAACTTTTATATATATATATATATAGAAAATCTGGCGAAGAAGAGAAAAGTTGGAGGAGAGATTTTTACCCTAGAGGTCCTCGAGGTATCACAGTCAGATCGGTCTCGTGTTTGCGACCAGTCAACACTCGACCTGATTGATGACAGGCCACCCCTGCTCTCTCTCCAGATGTGAAAAATCCTCGTCGAGATCTCCGCAAACAAACTCGTTTTTATATAAGATTTCCAGAAGTATAAATATTTGCCCTCCACCACCTTCATTCCGACAGATTATACACGTGAACGAACACATCATGATGAATTAACAAACCAATTTGATTCAAACTATATCAAAAAATAAAGCTCATAAAGTGAATACGAAATTTAAATTTAACAATTAGCTCCCATCGTGGACGAAGCACATCATAAATAATAATAATAGCCACTAGAATCGTGGAGAAAAACCGAGAGAGTGTTGGGAATTTCGGCTTGAGATCGTCCTATCTACTTCCTCATCTCGAATCCCCGGCGAGTCGTTGGTGTTTTAATTAACTCGAGTTAATGCGGTGAGATAATTCGAATTCTGCGGAAGCCCGGACGCCTTTTTATTTTATTAAGTCTACGGCTCGACCCGCGGAATTTACTAAATAGTACAATTTCGCGCGCGATTATTTCTTTTTGTGACTATCATAAAATTTGTTTATTTAATAACGTTATAATATGCAGCGGAAAATTTTATACTAGAATATAAAATTTTATGTCTACCAGGCTAACACTGTCTTGTGTAACGAGAATAATTCAATTAGGACGGTTTATCTACAAAGAGAAGTATTTAAAAAATTTATGGCTTAAAGTTGAAAATTGTTAAAATTCCTCTCTAAAGAATCAAATTGGATTAATTTTATAATTGAAGTTGAAGTCAATTGGGAATTCGATTTAACAAAGAAATCCCTCAAAAAGTTGTACAGCGGATTTGTTTTTTGCCTAAATATTCAAGATCGCCAGCCAATAAATAGTAAGATTCTTAGCTATCATTATACAGTGCTAGCGTAAAGTAACCCCCCCCCTGTTTAACTTCTGAACAGATTGAGATATCAATATGAGCAAAAAAACGTCAGTTTCTATATTTTATCAGCACAAATATTGTCTTATGGAAAATTTTGCTATCACTTTTAGTTTTTCCGGAAAATGGATCAACTTTGTTTTTTTAAATGGAACACCCAGTATATTATGGTATCTTTCGAAAGAATAAAACAATACGAATCCAACGATACCTCACAATCAAATATTGGTTTATTAGTTTTTTACATAAATATTAAACAAAATGCGAAATTTCGCCGGAAAAACCAACGCATCTTCGTTGACTACCTGTCGAGATACAATGGGCCAGATAAATGGTGGACGGTCAGTTAAAGGTCGGTCTACGCGCGGGTTAAGCAGGGTTAAAATCGGCAATTCTTTTAGAATGTTTTTATGAAACAATCAATGCAAGAAAAGGATAAAAAGAAAGTTCTTCTTAAAACTTCTAAGAAAAAATTGTCATAACAACAATTTTAAAGTTTGTAGGTACCTTGAAATTTTCTATTTAAGGCAGCATGCAAATATTGTCCTTCATTTCTATCTTGGAATTCTACCCGACCAAGTATAACCAAAGAAAAGCGAGATCAAAATGGCTAGAAGGAGTTTAGAGCTTTTAATATAAGAGATTTTAATATTCCCTCGTGCTGACAGAAATGTACATGAAACAGAGCGACAATTTAATGAACGATTTCCTGAACATCCAATTAGTCGAAAATATTTAAGAGAACTTGTAAATAAGTTTTTGGAAACTGGAAGCGTCGAGGACCGCAAAAGAGCTGGTCGTCGTTCGATTTCTGAAGACACACAAGTGCAGATGTTAACAGAAGTAGTTAATGCGTGCATGATGTCGTCTGCTGCTATCGCATCAACGTGTGATGTGGGTCCAACAACGGCGGGGAAATATTTTTAGATTTGTTTCAGTGATGAATGTACCTTCTTTTTGGATGGAAAATTGCATCGGCAAAATGTACGTTACTAGAGTGATTTTAGTCCACATGAATATCGTGAAGTTAACACTCAATTTCCCAAGAAAATAAATGTTTGGACAGGCATATTGGGAAATCACATCGTGAGACCAATATTCCTAACCGAAAATTAGACCGGAATTGTATTTAAAATTATTAGAAGAAGATATTAATCCAAGTCTTTTGCAAATTGTACACCAGAATCCTGACGATTTTGAAATGGCTCCTCTCTATTATGTGGCAATGGTACGAAATTATCTTGATACAAATTTTAATGGACGGTGGATCGGTCGATCACCAGATCTGACACCTTTAGATTTCTTTTTATGGTGTTATTGACGAAATTATTGACGTCTGCCAAAATATTGATCATCACATGTTAAGCCGTGTGAGAGGAAACACTACAAAAATGTTTGTTCCTAATAAATAAAAAATTCTTTTATTATTCAATAACAACACTAAGCCAATTTTTCAACCAATACGGCAAAATCTTTAATAAAAAAAATTTCATTTCTTATATTGACTTTGATTTTTTTCTTTATAAATATTTTTTGATAAAATATGATTAATTCATAAATTTAATATACTTCAAAAATAAGTAAGGGAACTATCAATTTTAAATCCGTCTTAGCTCGAGCGTATACCTACCGTTAACCTACCGACCACCATTTAACTGGCCGATTGCATTTCGACAGGTAGTCGACGAAGATACGTTGGTTTTTCCGGCGAAATTCCGCATTTTGTTTAATTTTTATGCGAAAAACTAATAAACCGATATTTGATTGTGAGGTACCGTTGGATTCGTATTGGTTTCATCTTTCGGAAAATACCATAATATACTAATTGTAAGTGTTCCATTTAAAAAAACAAAGTGGATCCATTTTCCGGAAAAACTAAAAGTGATAGCAAAATTTTCCATAAGAAAATATTTGTGCTGATAAAATATACAACCTGACGTTTTTTTGCTCATATTGATATCTCAATCTGTTCGGAAGTTAAAAAGGGGGGGGGTTACTTTACGCTAGCACTGTATAATGTCAAGAAGCGTTGAGAAGCATTGTGGAACTGCTATTACCTGTATGAAAACCCAATTTTATCGAAAGACAGCACGACAAACGGTCTTCACAATGACGAGAAAATCAAGCATATCATTGAGCTGTCATCCTCACAACAAAAATATGGCATATCTAACAGTACTCAAAAGCTATAATTGATAGAGCACCAAGACACGTGTACAAATTCCAGTTCCAGCCTAGCTATGCCTATTTTCTAAGTACAAGGCGATAATAATATCTGAAACAAATGTTAACCCAAGACGAATTACTTGTTTTTTCAAGTTATTGATGGTAACAATGGAGTATCTGAGCATGTTACAACAAAACATTTCAAACAAAATTTATAGAAAATTTTATGCTTAACAATATTGCTCTCTTACACTTTTTCCCTCAGACGTATAGATATCGAAAAAAATACAACACTGAAAATTTTACTAATTAGTTATTTTTTCAAGTTGTTGATGGTAACACTGGGGGAATCTGAGCATGTTACAAAAAAACGTTTAAAACACAAGTTGCGGGAAATTTTATGCTTAACAATACTACTCTCTTGCATTGTTGCTCTCAGACGCATAAGAATCGAGCAAAATAAGAAAATATGAAAATTTGACGAATTACTTGTTTTTTCATGTTATTGATGGTAGCCATGTGGAACCTGAGCATGTTACACAAAAACTTTTAAAACAAAAGTTGTAGTAAATTTAATTAGTAACAATATTGCTCTCTTACACTTTTTCCCTCAAACATATAGATATCGAGAAAAATACGACATTGTGAAAATTTTACTAATTAGTTGTTTTTTCAAGTTGTTGATGGTAACACTGGGGGAATCTGAGCATGTTACAAAAAATCTTTTAAAACACAAGTTGTAGGAAACTTTATGCTTAACAATATTGCTCTCTTGCATTGTTGCTCTCAGACGCATAGGTATCGAGCAAAATAAGAAAATGTGAAAATTTAACGAATTACTGGTTTTTTCAAGTTATTGATGGTAACAATGGGGAATCTGAGCATGTTCCACAAAAAATCAAATAATTTCAAATAAAAGTTGTAGAAAATTTAATGCTTAACAATATTGCTCTCTTACACTTTTTCCCTCAGACGTATAGATATCGAAAAAAATACGACATTGTGGAAATTTTACTAATTTGTTATTTTTTTAAGTTGTTGATGGTAACACTGAGGAATCTGAGTATGTTACAAAAAATCTTTTAGAGCAAAAGTTGTAGCAAATTTTATGCTTAACAATATTACTCTGTAGCACTTTTGCACTCAGACGCATAGATATTGAGAAAAGTACGAAAATGTGAAAAATTTACGAATTACTTGTTTTCTCAAGTTGTTGATGGTAACACTGGGGAATTTGAGCATGCTACAAGAAAACTTTTAGAACAAAAGTTGTAGCAAATGTTATTGTTAGTAATATTGTTCTTCTACAGCTTTGCTCTCATAAGCATAAATATCGTGAAAAATACGAAAATGTAAACATTTGACAAATTAATTGTTTTTTCAAGATGATGGTAACACTGGAGAATCTGAGCATGTTACATGAGAAGCGTTGTGCAACTGCTATCACCACAATGAAATCCCAATTTTATCGAAGACAACTGATATTTCTCGACAAAACGGCTTCACAATGACGAGAAAATCAAGCATATCATTGAGATCTTTATGGGATCTGTTAGATATATCTTATGGTATATCTAACAGTACTCAAAAGCTATGATTGAAAGAGCACCGTTACACATATAAAAATTGTTCGTATTGATGTAAACAAAGCTAACCCATAACCAGTTCCAGCCTAACTATGCCTATTTTCCAAGTACAAGGCGATAATAATATCTGAAATAGATGTTAACCTAAGACAATATTGATGAATGTCTGAGATGATGTTTAGGGATAGCAAAAACCTTATTGAAGTGTACCAGGGAAGATATTGATGGATGTCTGGGATGATGATGATGCAGAATATCATATGATGACTGATAAGATGAGTGGTATCAGGAATGATATTGAGGGAGATCTCAAACGATAACGAAAAAGTATGTTTGAGACGATACTAAAAGATGTGTGCTAGGGTTGCTATGAATATTTAGGATGATATTGCGGTATACCAGATGTAAAAATTGGAGATGTTTATGCCTTGACGATGTACCGCTCTACATCGTCAAGGACATATTGGGCAGAAATCATATTAAGATAAGTTAGAAATGACATGGAAAGATGTCTGGGATGATATTGAGGAATACCTGAGAACGAATGGTGATATTGCCGAACGAGAGAGAAGATGTTAACGGCTACCAAGGATAATATTGAAGGATGATCGCCTAGAATGTTAATGGAGGGTACGAAAGCGAGGATTTTGAGGTGATGGTTGAGACTATGTTGATAAATGTATTGGATGAGATTAAAAATAGACCGAGATGATGTTCATGTGTGCCAAAAAAGATATTGAGGGATATCTGGAACCATCATCTGAGGTGTCATGCAGAATATTAAAGGATGACAAAGACGATTTTAAGGTTGACTAGAGACATAATGGCGGGATGTCTGAGATAATATTGAATGATGGTCTGGTTGATGTGGAGTAATATGCGGGATGATCTTAAGATGTACCAACGACGATATTGAGGAATGCTATTATGATATCAAATGATGCTCGGGACGATATTAAAAGTTGTAGGAGATAATATTGTAGGATGTCTAGAACGATATTAAGAGGTGTTAGACATGATGTTGAGAGATAACCTAGACGATGTTCAGATGTGCTAAGAATGATATGTATGAATATTTGGGATGATATTGCGAAATACCAGATGTAAAAATGAGGTTAAGACGATATTTTGGGTTGTTATATAGATGATTTATGCTTTGACGTTGTAGAGTTGTGTCAAAGGTCAAATTGAGACTAGTCGCCAATGATATGGAAAGATGATATTGAGAAATATGTAAGACGTTACTAAGAGTAACGTTGATATTGGCGAATGATTGAAACAATGTAGACGGATGCCATAATTTTGGAGGATGATTAGGATGTTGTAAAGAAACCTTCTTTACATGTGCCCGGCACGGTAGTAAAGGGTGTCTGAGATGATGATAATAGACACCAAAGATAATATAAAATGACCGGTAAGATATTAAGAGGTAGATTCAATATTCATCGTTCAATATGAATAGAGCTATCATTAAAATTTATTTCGGTGCTACAAGTTTCGGAACAACTTATTCCTTCATCAGGCACAACTAATTACACAATGTACTGTCAGTCGTGCCTGATGAAGAAATAAGTTGTTCCGAAACTTGTAGCACCGAAATAAATTTTAATGATAATATATAAAGCTTCATCGTTAACCTTGAGTTTCAATAGTTCTATTCTTGATAGATGCCAGGGATAATATTGGGGAATGTCTAGGACGATGCTGAAGAGTTCCAGAGTGCTGCACTAAAATATGTCTGGGATCATGTTGGAGTGTGCAGAAAGACTATATTGAGGGATGTCTGTAATCATTATCTGGGATATCAGGACTGATGGGATTGTAGATTGAATGATGTCCAAAGCGATTAAGATATAAGTTGAGTAAGACTATCTATACTCTATCTATACTCCCTGACAAGGGCATTTTCTGGATGGGTGCATGGAGGCAGTCAGTAAATGGGCGTGCCTAACATAGTACGCACAGCTTGGTTTAGTTGGACATCAACACCATGGGCGTTGATTGTGACTGAGAAGTCTGTTTTCAAGGTGGATTATAAGTTGCTGGTTGGCCATCGTGTTATTTAAGTGGATGCACGATACTTTAGTCTTGCCGGTATTTGGTTGCAATCTCCAGTCACAGAAATATCTCTTTAGAGTAGCCAGGTCATTTGTTAGAATTTGCTGAGTAGTCTCCAATCCTCAAATCAACCCAGTCGTCTGCGTATCCGAACTTTTTTAATAAATTTTAACTTAATTCTGAAGAGTAGGAGCCAGCAACGATCCTTATATATTCAGTTTCATGATAACTTGGAAGCATCTGTCAGATAACATGGCATCGATAACAATTACACCAGTAATCTTTGCGCATGGGTTAGCTGCTCGCATTCATTTATATATAGGGTATCGTATGCAACTGATAAGTTAATGAAAACAGTAGATATTTTTAGTTGCTTTTGAAAGTCTATTTCCACATAGTTAATGAGTGTATTTGGTCTGTGCAGTTGCGGTTTGGTCGGAATCCTGCTTACTCCACAGGTATGTATTATTTCGGCAATCCTATTATATAGCAGTCAAAAAGTTTGCTCTTAAGCTGATTTGGAACATTTCCCGTCAGAAAGGTATCCGTGAAGAACTTTGCAAGACATTGTCTAGTAAATCTGTCACTGTGTTTCAGAAACTCGGCATTAATGACACAATACTGTAAGAGATATTATAAGAGATAATATTGATTTGAAGCGGTATGACGGATAGCGGTAATATCTGCAACGATTTTAAAAGATATGGATGCTTGCCACGATTATGACGATTTTTATCCTTGTAAGAAACAATATCGAGAAATATCTTGGACGTTGTTAAGGAGTTAGGAATGATATTGATGAATATGAATGGATGGTGTTGAGCAATTCCAAGTGCCACATTAAGGAATTTTCGAAACGACATTTTCCAATCATCAAAGTTGGCAAAGAGAATAGTAAGGAATAGTTTGGACGATGTTGAGGAATAACAAGGATATCATTAACAGAATTTGAGATAGACGTGGAAAGGTATCTATGATGATGTTGAGGAATATCTAAGACGACATTAAGTGTGCAAAGGATGATGTTGAGGTTTGTTTGGTATGATGCTTAGGGATGGCAGAATGTCAGGGGATGTCAGAAAAAAAGATTTTGCTTTTTGATGATGTAGAATGGTGACAGGGATCGTATTAAGAGAAATTAAGATAGATGTGGAAAGATGATTGTGCTTTGTTTACTCTATCTTACAAGAGAGAAATAGAAACAGAGAGTTTCATCATCTCTAGGAGTAACTGAAAGGGACAAGGGACAAATTTTTTGACTAGGTACAACAGGATGGACTTGAATACTCTGTCATTTGTTCCAACAAGTAATTTTAATTCATCTTGTTCAATTTGAAGGAACTTTTCGTCAAAATTAGCTTTCTTTATCTCTTTTCTTTTTGGTTATATCGATGGCAAATATATATCATTCCTTCCAAAGCATTCAGGAAGTCTGCAAAACATTTCCAAAATATATCAAAAACATTTCTTTTGATTCATTTATATTGTTATACACTTTTACGTTTCATACTTCCATAACCATGAAAAAGCAAGAATAAAAAGTTTATCTTGACTAGAAAAAGCAATATTTCCTTTTAACTTTATCAAATCTGCTTAACTTTTCCGGATGTCCAACTTTGCTTTCCGTCCACGAATGTCCGAATTCGGGCACGTACCTTGTTTACTACCAAAACTTTCGACGCCGATCATTTTTACGTGCGGGAGGAAACGAAAAGGGATCGTTCCGCGTAAAAGTTGCGAGGACTACGACGACTTCTTCCTCCACGTCGACGAAGAGTCACGAACTTAAGTCGACGTCCAATCGGACGGACGTGGACGTGTAGTTTGAGAAATGTCCCGAGACCTCAGACTCAATTTCACGCTGGGCGCCTACGACGACACTTCGTCGAAGCTTTGCAACGTGTATCCCGAAAATCCCTAAACAGATTTCCCAATTTGATGGTCGCCCCCCAACAAAACGAAAAAATACAAACAACAAAGTACATTAAAACTTAATTGGTTGGGGTTTTTTATTTGTAATATAGATTCGTTGATGGATTAGTAAAGCAATGAGTCGCCCCGAGGCATAACTTTGAACTTGACTGAATTTATAATGTACGAGAAGCAGGTTGCTTTATTAACTTATCGTTAAACTTGTTAAAAGTTACCGTCTCGTTACTTGATACTTTCAATTACAAGTCAATATTTAATGATTCGCCCAAGAAATATCTTTTAAACTTGTTCATTATGAACTTTTAAGATAACCTTTAATCAGATCGATTTTACGAGTTTGTTTTAATCTTAACATACAATGTATTGATGGTAACAATGGGGAATCTGAGCATTCTACAAAAAAACTTTTGAAACAAAAGTTGTAGAATATGGTATGCTTAACAATATTACTCTATTATATTCTTGCTCTCAAATACATAGGTATCGAGAAAAATACGAAAATGTGATTATTTGACGATCTAGTTGTTTTTTAAAATTGATGGTAACACTGGGGAATCTGAGCATGTTACAAAAAAACTTTTAGAACAAAGGTTGTAGAAAATGTTATGCTTAACTATATTGCTCTCTTACATTTTTACTATCAGACGCATAGGTCTCGAGCAGAATAAGAAAATGTGAAAATTTGACGAATTACTTGCTTTTTCAAGTTATGATGGTAACAATGTGGAATCTAAGCATGTTACAAAAAAACTTTTCGAACAAAATTTATAGGAAATTTTACGCTTAACAATATTACTCTCTTGCATTTTTGCTCTCAGGCGTATAGGTATCGCGAAAAATACGACATTGTGAAAATGTTACAAATTATGTGTTGTTTCAAGTTGTTGATGACACTACCGAATCTGAGCATGTTATAAAAAAATGTTGAAACAAAAGTTGTAGAAAATTGTATGCTTAACAATATTGCTCTGTTATATTCTTGTTCTCAAATGCATAGGTATCGAGAAAAATATGAAAATATGACGATTTGACGATTTAGATGTTTTTTTTTAAGTTGACGGTACACTAGAGAATCTGAGCATGTTACAAAAAAACTTTTAGAAGAAAAGTTGTAGAAAATGTAATGCTGAACAATATTGCTCTCTTGCATTTTTACTCTCAGACGCATAGGTCTCGAGCAGAATAAGAAAATGTGAAAATTTGACGAATTAATAGTTTTTTCAATATGATGGTAACACTGGCAAATCTGAGCATGCTATAAAAAAACTTTTAGAACAAAAGTTGTAGAAAATGTTATGCTTAACAATATTGCTCTCTTGCATTATTACTCTCAGACGCATAGGTATCGAGCAGAATAAGAAAATGTGAAAATTTGACGAGTTAATTGTTTTTTCAATATGGTGATAACACTGGGAAATCTGGGCATGCTACGAAAAAACTTTTGATACAAAAGTTGTAGAAAATTTTATGCTTAACAATATTGCCCTTTTATATTCTTACTCTCATAAGTATAAATATTGTGAAAAATACGAAAACTTAAAAATTTGACGAATTAATTATTTTTTCAAGATGATGGTAACACTGGGAAATCTAAGCATGCTACAAAAAAACTTTTAGAACAAAAGTTGTAGCAAATTTTATGATTAACAATATTACTCTCTACCACTTTTGCACTCAGACGCATAGATATTGAGAGAATTACGAAAATGTGAAACTTTAACGAATTAGTATACAGGGTTGGGTTGGGTTGGGTGAAAAGGGGGGCACAGGGTACACATGAGCAGATTTTTTGTCAGGGTTGCCTAAAGGCTCCTCTGACGTCATTTTCATTTTTTCAAATCGCACATATACTTTTTTCTTTCAACGTCTTGAACAACTTGACAAACTAAGTATCTTTTGCTTAAAAAATTTTTTACATCGACGACATCAATCATACATCGAATCAAAATAATGACCATTCGCTTCTAAACATTTCTGAATTCTCATTGAAAACGTTCTCTGCACATTGCCAAGCATTTCTTCAGTTATTGATTCGCAAGCTGCTCTGATACGGTTTTTCATATCGTTTGGTGTTGTTGGAACCTGGTTGTAAACTTTCTCTTTGAGGTAACCCCAAAGAAAGAAATCAGGAGAAGATCAGTCGGGTGATCTAGCTCGCCAATTGATCGGTCCATTACGTCCTATTCATGTTTCAGGAAACATTTCGTCTAAAACTTCTCTTGCGGCTAGAGCATAATGAGAGGAACATCCATCATGCTGATACCATAGCGCAAGTCTTCGTTCCAGAGTAAGGTCTTGACCAAGGTTTTTGACGAGGATTTTCATGTGACCAGATTGGTGAAAGAGGATTCGTCGAAAAATAGTACATTGAAGAAAAAATTTTATTTTTTGAGATATAAGCATACGTCATTTTAAATGAAACACCCGGTATATGGATGTAGTGAAACTGTAGAAGGAAGTGAATTGCTACATTCACAAACAACTTAAAAGCTATCAAGTAGAGGTTTTATATAAAATATAACACCAGAGGATATTGAAAAAATTTTTTGGCGTCCTGACGTAGTTGTAGCGATTGATGGATATGGTGAAAATTTTGAATTTTGATGAGGCATTTCACCAGATGTTTCTATAGTTTGTAATCTTTAGCTTGCTGACGTATATTGCAAATACAAAACAACATACCACACTGCATCATCGTTGGTGAAGACCTGTCGACAATCACTCGAGGAGGCAAATGTATACAACACAACAACATCACGATAAAGTGACCGAACCGATTGTACCACTAGCTGTTAATACAGCATCAAAACTGATAAACTTCATCTCCCATCGAGCTTTTTGCGACAGATGGAATGGGACAGCAGCAGGTGTCTTTGCTAAGAAAACTCTGCTGTACCCTGACCGGAACAGATCTAGTCAGTTTCTGGGAAAATCAAAAAGTCGTTGCTGACCGGACACTGCAGGTTACGTAAGTACATGCTTTACATGAAGCTGGCGAATACACCCCTCTGTAGAGGGTGTGAAATGGAAGATGAGACGGTAAGTCATATTGTTTGTGACTGTCCCAACCTTACCCCCACGTGAAACTACATACATACACACAAAACAACATCTAGCAATTCAACACGAACAAGATAATAATATAGTAAATAACAGATATGATAAGTAGTCACCCTGTTGACTTTATCTGCCTTCAGAGCTGTTTTCTTTGAATGAGGAAGTAAACGTAGAAGTTGATAAAGCTGAGAATGTACAGAAGATCCAAAGTTAACGGCTATTGACATCTACAGTGTGTTAATTAATTGCTAGTATGCAACCAATATCACACTGAATATATCTGAATACGCAAATCGCGTATAGCAATACCAGTACTGTGATACTGGTTGTATAGAGTAACGTGGGGCAAAAGGACGCACCTAAGGTTTAAATAATTATAAAAATAACAAATGTGAACGAAAAAACACTTTACTCTCAGGTATGTTAATACAATCATTTATGTATGAAAATATAAATATTTGGTTCTGAGAGAACGAACAAAACAAAAGAAAATTTTATAAATATAAAAAAACGCAGAATGGGAATTTTGCCCCACCATTTGGACAAAAGTCATGAAGATGTGGGGCAATAATCGTGTGTTCTTATTTTTACTCGCAAAGCTCACAAATAAATGTTCCAATATTTTCGTATGCAGTGCAGTTGTCGTGCCACCAGTTTTGACACTGGTTGCACTGAATCCAGTCTTCAGTGGGTGGGCTATATTTTTCGGAGTACGCAGGACACGAATGTGTTATAGAAGAAGATAGTTTTGGCTTTTTGCAATTGTTATTTTTCTTGTTGCTGCTGATTTTTCTCATTGTAACTTTCTTGGCTTGCAAATTTTCTTTTCAAAGCTTTTCTGCTCGTTCCGCCTCAAGTTTTTCTTTAAACGGGGTGCCGGACAGTATTTCAGATTTTTGGCACCGCGTTCTTCTTTTCTGATCTTCAGATCTTTTAGAGAGCGGAATAATTTCTGCCGGAGAAACTATCTTGTTTTTTTGACTGTACTTTTGCGCAACACGGATAATGGTTCAGAGATGATTCAGGATCTGAGTCTGATTCGCTATCATCTATTTGCTGGATCTGGACATTTCGGTCGGTAACAGTTGAAGGAAGAAAATTTTCTTCGCTAAACACATTCTTATTCAACGGATAAATTCCACAGGACTCGAAAGCTTTGATACCCTTATCCATTGTAGAACAACGTTCATAGGCGCGCCCCAATATCTTCGCAATCTGGAAGTGGGTATATTTCTTCCTGGATTGTTGGTTAACCAATGATCACATTCATCCGCGTAAAACGTTTTTAGTGGTTTGAAATAACATCGGTCCAACGGTTGAATTCGATGACTGCTATGCGGTGGGATTGTCAGTAAGTGTATGAAATTTTCCCTACAAAATAAAATAGCCTGCAGTGATTTATGGGATGAATGGTTGTCTAATATCAATAGCACAGGATGCTCAGCATCAGCTCTCACATGGGCTTGAAAATGTTTCAACCAGTCCAAAAACAAAGTGCTGTTAATATATCCTGAGTCTGAGATCATACCGATAGATTGGGGTGGAGCTCCATCCATAAGTTCATTCTTCATTCGCATACGATGGAATATCAAATCTGGGGGAACAAAATTTCCTGCAGCATTCATGGCACATACAATGGTCATTGTTTCACCGCGCTCAGCAGATGATATCTTTGCCACCAATTTTTTTCCTTTACTACTGACAACCTTGGGCACCTTATTTGGCACGGTAGACATTCCACTTTCTTTTTATTTTTTGTAAAAATTGGTTGGATTTGAGAAAAAAAACATCGATTTGAGTTTTATTAAAGCCCATTACCCTGGCCAAACTAGTTGGATTTGGTGTTCTTAAAGAGAGATTATATTTTTTTATAAATTTGTATGCCCAGTCCCTACCAGCTAACTTTGTAATAAGATTAAATGGATGTTTAAGTTTATTTAAGATGGCATACTCGTAAGCAATGCTCCTCAAACTTTTAAATGTTAGGCCGTAAAACCTATTGTCCAATTCTTTACAATGCTGAACCAGCATCCGTTCCATTTCATCTGCAAATATTGACCTATAGTTGCCAAAGGATACTGCACAATGTCCAGACTTCAACCTTTTTCGCAAAGTAGACTCATGAATGCCTAAAATAGTAGTGGCTGTCCGAATTGAGGAACCATCGGCTATCTGAGCTCTGGCCACTTGTAGCATTTCCTCTGTGCACAATTTTCTCGTAGACTTTCTTTTATAGTTCCTGCACATGAGAAATTTTTAATTAAATCAACTGCAAATATCATATGGGTAAAAATCTTTAAACGTATGGGGCAAAAGTACGCACGTATTATTGCCCCATGCGAAAATGTGACCATTGTCCCATGCAAATATAAAAAAATAATAAATACCTCATTATAAACACAACACTTCACAGAAATTGCTATAAAAACACTGGCCAGTATTGATACCCAATACTGGCTGTCGAAGGTTACGGTATGGCAGGGTTACCAGATTGTGTATCCGTCTCTGCAAAAATGGCTTTTGAGACTTATGCCCCACACGGACTATTGCCCCACTCTACTCTACAAGCAATGATGACGTCGGGTACGATAATTAATTAACACACTGTAGTACTTATCCAAGAAACGAGACAAAGAATTTGAGGTTGTATCAGTCAAACTGATTTTGAAGACTTATTAATATCCACTTTAAATCGATTTAATTATAAAATGTTCTTAATCGAATATTTCGTTATAGGATACATATAACAAGCACTAAACGGATAATATTCTCCTATAACCGTCTAATATTTAGTCTATACCGTTATTATCCTGCACATTCGTGCAGCGTATACGCGGAAGAGGGCCTTGAATCCATCGTGCCTTCGGGTAATCTAAGATGAAGTGTGTATAGTCCCGACAATAGATCATAATAACCTCTTAAGGGGTCGAGGAAGTAGAGAGGTCGAAGATCCTCTCCTCCGTATTGCTCCGGCAGCTCCAGTACAGAGCACTTTAGGTAGCTTCGGGGGTGTTAATAATCCGCCACGGATCGATCCATTACGAGGCTTCGCGTTACGTAAACTTTGTAATCTATTCGTTGGGACGGATAATCACGTAGCAATTTAAAAATAGTTCCGGTTTAGAACGAGTTAATCACAATCGGAATCGGCAACCAATCGCTTCTGGCTGCATACTGACTAACTGTGAGTATGTGTGTGTACGTGTTCGTATTATAGAGGCTTTTCGAACGGAATTAGGCGGAGAAGAACAGGCGATAAATCAGAACGCGGTTTTATAAAGCGAAATATCGGGTTTAATGGACGAACTGGCAGGAAATCGATTCGAACCGGTGCACCGCAACTGCACGCAATGCGATGCGCTTTGTGAAGTCATCCGAATCTACTAGTTTCCTCAAATCAAAGGCGATCGGGATTTTGAGTATTGAACGGAACCGTGCGATACGTTCGAATTAAAAGAAAAACCTCCGTTTATAAATTGTATGTAACATTTGGCGTCTGGTACGTAACAAAAGCGCGCCGGGACAATGTAACGGAAACAAAATCCCCTAATTCACCACGGCGGGCGAGCCAATTTCAAAAGTCAAATATCGGAATACGGCGAAAAATTCGGAACCCCCACAATGGCGAGCCTTGTACTAAAATATCTCTATTGACTCACGTAGAGCTTGGTATTTGATCAAGACCAGATCCCCCGAGGACTAACGGAAGGGTTACCATTACGTTTAGGTCTCAGATGGGCAACGGCCAAACGTTAATATTCGACCGTTTGCCTGACAAACAGCCGCTATTTGAACCGCTGATTAAATGTTACTTGATTATTGCCGCGTCACGGATCGTGGAATTGTTTGCTTAGCGTTTCCTAAACGATCGCAAAGCGTCAGTTGTAGGCTATTTGCGGATTGTCAGATCGTTTTCAACGATAACCATCAACACATTGTTTGTTACCTAGATTAACACGAACTTGATTAAGAAGTATAAGATTTGCTACAACTTGTGTTTTAAAAGTTTTTTTGTAGCATGCTTAAATTCTCTATTGTTACCATCAACAGCTTGAAAAAATAAGTAAACTCCGGGATGGATTTAGAGCTTTGGTTAATTTCTTATCTCACGACAAAAGCAACATGTGCAACTCAACGTTAACATGTCACATCTGCCATAAACCACATCATACGTTGCTTCATAGAGAGGAGAACAACCAGATTAACCAAAGCACTAAATCTACAAAAAATGTAATCCTAGTTTCTACTAAAAAAGAAAGAAAGAACAAGATTGCATCAAGCAGAATAAGAAGTGAAGTTCTTCTAGCAACAGCTCTGGTGAAAGTCAAGACAATTTCCGGCAGTTCCGAAAAACTCCGAATACTTATCGATTCAGGATCCCAAGCCTCCTTCATCACGGAAGAGCAAAAAATACATGCCAAAATATCTGGGCTGGAAGATGGCTCACCAAAGATATCAAAATGGAAACGTTCAACCTCATTTTCGGAGTAACTTTACCCTCAATACCACTTTCCTCATTCTATCTAAGCTGACGCAATGATTACTAAACAAAAATCAACCAATTTCCTCAAACGAACACTGGAACAACAAAATCCTAGCTGATCCCACCTACAATATTCCTGGTCCCATGGATGCTATCATCGGAGCAGAAGAGACGGGATTCATAAAGCTGAACATGGATTATTGGGACAAAAGACGGAGTTTGGATGGATTTTATCAGGAACAATGAATGAGAAACAAGCTACCACGACGCTCAATGAAAGAAGTTTTAATAAATGAGGTTAATTGGCACGTTAATTGGCGTCATGTCAAACACTATTCAATGTTGACTAGCACCCTTACAACTCTATCAATCGTCATTATAGTTGTCATCACATAGGGACTGTATCAATGGTGTAAGGGTCTAATTTTTCCCGATACCTATACGTCTGAGAGCAAAAATGCAAGAGAGTAATATTGTTATGTATCAAATTTTCTACAACTATTGTTGGAAAAGTTTTTTTGTAATATGCTCAGATTCCCCAATATTACCACTAACAGCTTGTAACACAATTAAATTCATCAAATTTTCACATTTTCATATTTACTAGATAATTATACGTCTGAAAGTAAAAGTGTAACAGAGCAATATTGTTAAGTATAAAATTTGCTAGAACCTTTGTTCTAAAAGTTTTTCTGTAACATGCTCAGACTTCCTAGTGTAACCATCAACTTGAGAAAACAACTAATTTATAAATTTTTCACATTTTCGTACTTTTGTCAATATCTATGCGTCTGAGTGCAAAAGTGCTAGAGAGTAATATTGTTAAGTGTAAAATTTGCTATAACTTTTGTTCTAAAAGTTTTTTCGTAGCATGCTCAGATTCCCCTGTGTTACCATCATCTTGAAAAAAACCAACTAATTTATCAAATTTTTACATTTTCGTATTTTTCACGATATTTATGCTTATGAGAGCAAAACTCTAAAAGAGCAATTTTATTAACAATAATATTTGCTACAACTTTTGTTCTAAAAGTTTTTTTGTGGCATGCTCAGATTTCCCAGTGTTACCATGAACAACTTAAGAAAACAACTAATTCGTAAATTTTTCCCATTTTCGCATTTTTCTCGATGCACTTGAGAGCAAGAATATAACAAAGAAATATTGTTAAGCATAAAATTTGCAACAACTTTTGTCCTAAAAGTTTTTTATAACATGCTGGGATTCCCCAGTATTACCACCAACAACTTGAAAAAAAAAACTAATTCATCAAATTTTCACATTTTCGTACTTTTCTCGATATTTATACGACTGAGACAAAAGGTATGAGAGAGCAATATTATTAAGCATAGAATTTGCTACAATTTTTGTTGTAAAAGTTTTTTCGTAGCATACTCAGATTCCCCAGTGTTACCATCATTTTGAAAGAACAACTAATTCGTCAAATTTTTACATTTTCGTATTTTTCACGATATTTATACTTATGAGAGCAAAACTGTAAAAGAGCAATATTATTAATAGTAACATATGCTACAACTTTTGTTCTTAAAGTTTTTTTGTGGCATGCTCAGATTCCGCAGTATTACCATCAACAACTTGAAAAAAAAAACTAATTCATAAAATTTTCACATTTTCGCATTTTTCTCGATGCACTTGAGAGCAAGAATATAACAGCGCAATATTGTTAAGCATACAATTTGCAACAACTTTTGGTCTAAAATACTTTTTTATAACATGCTCAGATTCCCCAGTGTTGCCATCAACAAATTGAAAAAAAACCTAATTCATCAAATTTTCACATTTTCGTACTTTTCTCGATATCTATACGTCTGAGGGAAAAGTGTAAGAGAGCGATATTATTAAGCATAGAATTTGCTACAACTTTTGTTCTAAAAACTTCTTCGTAGCGTGCTCAGATTCTCCAGTGTTACCATCATCTTGAAAAAACAACTAATTCGTCAAATTTTTACATTTTCGTTTTTTTCACGATATTTATGCTTATGAGAGCAAACCTGCAAAAGAGCAATTTTATTAACAATAACATTTGCTACAACTTTTGTTCTAAAAGTTTTTTTGTGGCATGCTCAGATTCCCCAGTGTTACCATCAACAACTTGAAAAAAGAACTAATTCATCAAATTTTCACATTTTTGCACTTTTCTCAATATTTATACATCTGAGGGGAAAAGTGTAAGAGAGCAATATTGCTAAGCATAGAATTTGCTACAACTTTTGTTTTAAAAGTTTTTTCGTAGCATGCTCAGATTCCCCAGTGTTACCATAATCTTGAAAAAACAACTAATTCGTCAAATTTTCACATTTTCGTACTTTTCTCGATATCTATACATCTAAGGGGAAAAGTGTAAGAGAGCAATATTATTAAGCATAGAATTTGCTACAACTTTTGTTCTAAAAGCTTTTTCGTAGCATGCTCAGATTCCCCAGTGTTACCATCATCTCGAAAAAACAACTAATTCGTCAAATTTTCACATTTCTCGATATCCATAGGTCTCTGATACTTTAAAGATACCCTTAATACTTTAGGATTATCATTGCCAAAATTATGTCACAAAATTAAGACAATTTCGTGCATATTTTGTGACATATTTTTGCTTTAATTAAAAGATAACACGGCCACTCCAACGAAACTATACCACCTAAAACTATTCGCATTGTACGGTGAACAAATGTAAATATATATGTATGCACTTTTAGAGCGAGGGAATCCCCTTGACTTGAAGTAAAACTCGACGGGGGTTCAAGAGTCTACCGGGGGCAAGTCCAATCATGTTAATTGGAGTATCCGGCGAGTGAGGAGCACGCGTAGCACAGTCCACTTGTTTCTGTATTTCGCCCTACTAGTAGTCGGGTCGGCGGCGTCAAGGGCCGTGAATCATCGACTCGTTGACCTTTGAAACCGTTCCGGCAACTCTCCCTCTATAGTGAGTGGAAATCGGCTCCCTCCTATGTGTACCTAACCTGGTCGAACAGAAGGCAAACAATTTTTACGATACACCAACCGCGTTTTAATCATATTGCTGGTTATTGCATATTTTGTACTCATCATGGATTGATAATGTAGTTGATTTCTTTAATTTAATTTTGTACAAGTCTCGTTAGACAAGAAGAGGATAGTAAGGAAGGAACAGTTCGGCATTAAAGGATCTAACAAGATAAGACAAAGGAGCAGACGTCGGTCTCTGCTTAAGCCATCTAGGATCCGGCGAAGACTTCCGCCGAGTTGTGTGCAACTTCTACGTCCCCTCATTGTCTTCGCAAACGACGGAAATTAACAGTTAAGCGAACGCGCCGCCTTCGCCGACGATACGCTTTATCTAAATCACTGTTCGGGGTACGTCTGGCGAAACTTCCAACCCCGAATTCAAGGATTACTCCGACGCCAGTCAAAATTTAGATGGCTACTGCACATCTGCGACAAGACGAAGCTCCCAGCTAACACCAACTACCAACAATAAGAAGAAATAAGTTTCGGCGAACGTTGAAAAGATAATTATTCGCGTAGTAAAAACAAATCATGATGATGTGATAATGCGCAAATCCCTTAAAACGTGTCCCCGCGGCGAAAATATTTCTCGCTTAATTTCGAATTCATTTTAATTAACACGTAGTACATAAAGTCCGATTACGTTTCACAGCTAAGTTGGTTAAGTATATGGTTATTGCAACGTCCTTTTAACTGGCATAAATTCCACGAAAACGTGCCACAATTATACATTACGAGGAGAACGCGGCAACGTTGCTTTCTAATGGGCGCATAATTAACGTCAGAAACAAAACAGAGCGCACTTCCGGCCGACGAACGATGTCCCCACCAAAAACTAACCTACCGTATCTCGAGAGTATTATTTTAGAGAAGACAAGAAATTCGCACCATGAGTTCAAGATAAGGAGAAGCGAACCAAGATAAAAGACAACGAGGGGGAGCGAATAGCAAAGAGGAAAGTTACTCCGGAGGGGTTTCTCAAGTCCTCCTCCGGAGCAGGATTTCCCGTATGAATATGCAATAACCGGGGCGACGGTTTAATAACGGAAATCGAGCTTAACTGTTATGATTTTTCACCGGAACCTCGTTAATGAAACTGTAGAAAAGCTTCACGCCCGCTACCAACGAAACTCAATAGAACTTAAGAAGGGAGAAAGAGACTGCGTCATGGTTTCGCATTTTAATTCGCGACAAATGGAACGGAAAACTAGATTCCGAGAAAGCTTTTGTTCGAGCTTAAAGCTCGATGATTGCGGACGATGGGGAAAAACGAACTCTTCATAAAAGTAATCGTCTCGAAAACGTACTATTAACTAAGTATCTTGCATGATGAGATTTGTTAAATTTGATCAAATATAGACTATTTCATTTTACACCATTGTTTATATATTATCTTAAAATAAAGATTTCAAACATTCATTTACAATATAAACAAATTCGTTATCTTCATAAATACAGATGTAGCGATTTTTCGTTTCAGCCACTTTTTCATAATTAACATATTAATCTTTATATATTATCCTAAAACAGAGATTTCAAGTTTTAATTTAAAGTATAAGTAAATTCGTTATCTTCATAAACACAGATGTAGCGATTTTTTGAATTTCCTTAAATTTTCATAATCTTCAATTTAACACCTAATGTAGACTATTTGATTTTACACTGTTTCAGCCACTTTTTCATAATTAACATATCGATTTTTATATATCATTCTAAAATACAGATTTCAAGCTTTCATGTAAAGTATAAACAAACTCGTTAGAATCGTAAATAAAGATGTGGCGATTTTTTGAATTTCCTCAAATTTTCATAATCTTCAATTTAACATCTAATGTAGACTGTTTGATTTTACACCGTTTCAGCCACTTTTTCATAATTAACATATTAATCTTTATATATTATCCTAAAACAGAGATTTCAAGCTTTAATTTAAAGTATAAGTAAATTCGTTATCTTCATAAATAAAGATGTGGCGATTTTTTGAATTTCCTCAAATTTTCATAATCTTCAATTTAATATCTAATGTAGACTATTTGATTATACAACGTTTCAGCCACTTTTTCATAATTAACATATTAATCTTTATATATCATCTTAAAGCAGAGATTTTACGCTTTAATTTAAAATATAAATAAATTCGTTATCTTCATAAACACAGATGTAGCGATTTTTTGAATTTCCTCAAATTTTCATAATCTTCAATTTAACACCTAATGTAGACTATTTGATTTTACACTGTTTCAGCCACTTTTTCATAATTAACATATCGATTTTTATATATCATTCTAAAATACAGATTTCAAGCTTTAATTTAAAGTATAAACAAACTCGTTATAATCGTAAATAAAGATGTGGCGATTTTTTGAATTTCCTCAAATTTTCATAATCTTCAATTTAACATTTACTTAATGTAAACTATTTGATTTTACATCGTTTCAGCCACTTTTTCATAATTAACATATTGATCTTTATATATCATCCTAAAATACAGATTTCAAGCTTTAATTTAAAACATAAACAAATTCGTTATCTTCATAAATAAAGATGTGGCGATTTTTGAATTTCCTCAAATTTTCATAATCTTCAATTTAACATCTAATGTAGACTATTTGATATTACACCGTTTCAGCCATTTTTTCGTAATTAACATATTAATCTTTATATATCATCATAAAACAGAGATTTCAAGCTTTAATTTAAAGTATAAATAAATTCGTTATCTTCATAAATAAAGATGTAGCGATTTTTTGAATTTCCTGAAATTTTCATAATCTTCAATTTAACATCTAATGTAAACTGTTTGATTTTACACCGTTTCAGCAACTTTTTCATAATTAACATATTAATCTTTATATATTATCCTAAAACAGAGATTTCAAGCTTTAATTTAAAGTATAAATAAATTCGTTATCTTCATAAATAGAGATGTGGTGATTTTTTGAATTTCCTCAAATTTAACATTTAATGTAGACTATTTGATTTTACACCGTTTCAGCCACTTTTTCATAATTAACATATTAATCTTTATATATTATCCTAAACCAGAGATTTCAAGTTTTAATTTAATGTATAAATAAATTCGTTATATTCATAAATAAAGATGTAACGATTTTTTCAATTTCAATGAATGAGTTAAAAATCATTTTGTTGTTAAATGCGTAAATTTACGGTTTATAACTCAAAATTCGATATAGATATAATGAAATACTTTATGGATTACGAATTTATGATTTATTATGAACAATTTTTATTAAAATGATTCTCCCCTACCGTTTTTAATTTTAGAGTTACAAATCATTATGTTGCTACGTATCTCAAATTTAAAATATTTGGGATTTTAAATCCGTGGGGTTGGTAATGACCATAGATGGGTTATAATCCCTTATGGATCATATTTTATGAGTCCATTACCAACAATTTTTATTCACTACGTTATCTCCAAACATTTTTAATTTGTAAGTTCTGATAAGAACTATTTTTTAAAATCGCCAAGATGGAGATTTCATAAATTTATGGTTTATAACTAGAAATCCGAGATAGGTGGAATGAAATAGTTTATGGATTACGAATTTGTGATTAATTATGAACAATTTTTATTAAAATGATTCTCCCCTACTGTTTTTAATTTTAGAGTCACAAATCATTATGTTGCTAAATTCCTCAAATTAAAAATGTCTGGGATTTTTAATTCGTGGGGTTGGTAATAAGCATAGATGGGTTATAATTTGTTATGGATCATCTTTTATGAGTCCATTAAAAACAATTTTTATTCACAAAATTATCTCCTAACATTTTTAATTTGTAAGTTCTGATAAGAACTATTTTTTAAAATCGCCAAGATGGAGATTTCATGAAGTTATGGTTTATAACTAGAAATACGAGATAGGTAGAATGAAATAGTTTATGGATTACGAATTTGTGATTAATTATGAACAATTTTTATTAAAATGATTCTCCCCTACTGTTTTTAATTTTAGAGTCACAAATCATTATGTTGCTAAATTCCTCAAATTAAAAATGTCTGGGATTTTTAATTCGTGGGGTTGGTAATAAGCATAGATGAGTTATAATTTGTTATGGATCATCTTTTATGAGTCCATTAAAAACAATTTTTATTCACAACATTATCTCCTAACATTTTTAATTTGTAGCTTCTGATAAAAACTATTTTTCAAAATCGTCAAGATGGAGATTTCATGAATTTATGGTTTATAACTAGAAATCCGAGATAGGTAGAATGAAATAGTTTATGGATTACGAATTTGTGATTAATTATGAACATTTTTTATTAAAATGATTCTCCCCCATCGTTTTTAATTTTAGAGTTACAAATCATTATGTTGCTAAATTCCTCAAATTAAAAATGTCTGGTATTTTTAATTCGTGGGGTTGGTAATAAGCATAGATGGGTTATAATTTATTATGGATCATATTTTATGAGTCCATTAAAAACAATTTTTATTCACAACATTATCTCCTAACATTTTTAATTTGTAAGTTCTGATAAGAACTATTTTTCAAAATCGTTAAGATGGAGATTTCATAAATTTATGGTTTATAACTCAAAATTCGATATAGATATAATGAAATAGTTTATGGATTACGAATTTGTGATTAATTATGAACAATTTTTATTAAAATAATTCTTACCCACCGTTTTTAATTTTAAAGTTACAAATCATTATGTTGCTAAGTACGTCAAATTTAAAATGTTTGGGATTTTAAATCCGTGGGGTTGGTAATGACCATAGATGGGTTATAATCCCTTATGGATCATATTTTATGAGTCCATTACCAACAATTTTTATTCACTACATTATCTCCTAACATTTTTAATTTGTAACTTCTGATAAAAACTATTTTTCAAAATTAGGAGATTTCATATTTTTTTGGTTTATATCCTAAAATTCGAGATAGGCACAATCAAATCGTTTATAGATTACGAATTTGTGATTAATTATGAACAATTTTTATTAAAATGATTCTCATCCACCGTTGTTAATTTTTGAGTTAAATATCATTGAGACGTCATTTGCATCAAATTCAAAATTTTTTGAACGTATTCCAAATCACGTGTTAGCTTTAATATTTATATTTACGTTCGATAAGAAGTCAATAGAAAAGCAAACTATAATGTAGCAGAATCGAGGTGTAACTTACACCTTTTAAGAGGACGGAAAGTAGAAAACAAGTTCCGATGAAAGTAAAGAAAACTCGATACTTTTGTTAAAAGGGTTTTGAAAGAACTGACACACTATCTTTAATGGTTATCTCAACTTAGATGTAGCAAAGTTATCGAGATCTAATTTACGCCCATTTATCTGGAATAATAAAATTGCTAAACCCGTGCAATGCGTTAAAAGTTTTAATTCCACCAAGCTCCCGAATAAGAGTAACTCTAAAATATAGCACATTAACCAGATGTATTGCTACGGCCCTAAGGTAATTACAAGAGCAATCCCATGTGAGATACCCTTTTCAAAATACGACAGGGCAACTTATCAACGTTAGTTTGGTCCACATAAATTTATACGATTCCGTTGATAAAGGAATTTGTATTCATATTTCTTGATTCTCTTGACATAATCGAATAAGCAAAGTAAAATCGTTGTGTGAAAGTATTTTGTAACGGTCTGGTTTTGAAAGAGAAAAAGTTATCGCGGTTGTGACAAACGACATCGGAACTTCCGGTAAACATGAAGTGGGCAAGAGAAAAGTCGTGGCGTTTCCATTTTCCTAGAGGGCACACTGAATCAATCACGGCAATTCCGGCCGGCTATTTTTCTCTTCTTATTATTTCCCCGGCGACACTGTCGCCAGATTTCCCTTTTTCCGGTTGTCACCGTCGTTCCTTGATGGATCGACATCGGCCCAACCGTACTCCGGATCGCCGATTTGTCATAACATTCGGTCGCCGCCCCCGAAATTATAATGTCACATAAATTTCGAACCGTTGAAATTGGAGAGGTTTTTCGTCTTATTCTGAAATTACTCAATTTACTCCAACTAAATCATCTTGATAAATCATCCAATTCAAAAGTTTTTCTCTAACTATCGTTAGAAAATCAAATATCGACCTTGTTCGAATTGTAATTGTCATAATCATAAGACACGATCTTCTTTTTCAAGCATAGCATTCTCGTAGTAGAAAATATTCTCATTCTTCCATGGTTTCTTCATATCACGAACTGTTCGGTAATCAGACTTTTAATTGTCAGGGACCATGGTGTAAGTTTTATAACTCCAGTAAGCAAAGATCCAAATCACCATCTACTTCTAACCCAAAAAACGCATAACTGGAAAATGATATACGCAAATCTATTCATCATATTTGTTGTCTTTGTGCTGTAAATGGATTGACAGAAATTTTTCCTTTATATTTACCATTGCTTTCTTGTTATCTTGCTAGATTTTCCTGAAAAGTTCGCCATTTTGGTTGATATTAAAAATCAACGATTGATCGATTCTACAACCAAAATAACTTCTTCTGGATCAAAATATTCGCGTTTATTACCCTAACTTTGCTTCTCCCTTTAAGCATTCCACAAAACATCATATCGTTACAAATTCCCATTTACCCTTCTGCAGACCAAGACGTCTGGACTCAACGAAATTCGCAATTGCCAAAAAAGAATTTGATTTAATGGTTTCCCTTGGTATTTGTCGCCCTTCATCTTCTTCCATTGCTTCTCCATTACATATGGTTCCTAAAAAGGATTGTGGTGATTAAACCACCCGGCCAATTAAACTTGATTACTGTTTCAGATGTTCCAGATACCTTTCCGTTACCACCATTCATCATCCGCCTAATCAAAGATAAGAGACGGCTGTACCGAGACTTTAGATCATGCGAGATTCCTGAACTGAAGAAAAAGTTTAACGAGCTCAACAAAAACTAGTACCGCAATAGTATGTCTACGGAAAAACTTTTTTATTTTTAATTTTATCGAAAAAAGTTAATTTTGGTAAAAAATTTTGCTAGTTCTTAAAGTAAGTTTGGGATAGAAACATTTAACATATTTTAGACGCGGTGTTCAGAAAATTGAAAAAACTTCAAATGGTACAAGAGTAAAGTGCTTTTATTTCAGATGGTAAGAAAATAAGTTACTAGGAATAGTTGTTCAAAAGTAAAAGGTAGTCTCTAATACCAATTTTCGAAAAAATTGGCTTACTTTTATTTATATGTGCTCATTTTTGTACTAGTAGGCGTTGATAGTGACAAGCTTTATAGACACTTAGCTTTTATACGTTATGAGCTGTAGTATTGTCAGCTTAAAATACTTACTTTGCAGCAAAAAAATTACTTGGTGCAATGTTATGGGAAACGCTAAAAATGTTATCGTCGATATGTATGTTTCTGAGACTACTTGCCATAAAATAATTTTGAAGTTTTTAAGCACTGGGTCATTATTGCGAATACCTAGAAAAAAGAAGAGATACGATGAAAATAATGCAAGCACTTTGTTGGTATTACATTCAGTAGAGGAACACCCGAAATTATCATTAAGAAGAAGAGTTGAACATGTTCAATTTGTTAAAAAGTCGCAAATTCAGAAGATATTAAAACATACATTCATACAAGCCAGTTTTTAATCATGTTTTGGAAGTCGACGATGAAGCACAACACATATGTGGAAGAGTTTTGCACTCTTTAAGAACGTTTTGGAGTCTAACCAGAGCAATTCCAGACTTTTGTTTATAGCATGGCATCATTTTAGTGCGATTTCTGATATTTTCTTGAAATTTAGACTCGTCCAGAATAGTTCCCGACATTTGGTAATAGATTTATGTTTTTCCAGTATCATAACTAAAGATAAATATAATGGAAATGTTGCTTATATGCAGTCGGGATCTTCAAATATCAAGTACCACATCATTTTATGGGGAAGAGTTTTGTACTCTTCAAGAACGTTTTGAAGTCTAACCAGAGCAATTCCAGACTTTTGTTTACAGCATGGCATCAATTCAGTGCAATTTCTGATATTTTCTTGAAATTCAGGAAAGTTCCTGGCATTTGGTAATGATTTTACGTTTTTCCAGTATCATGGCAAAACTTCTTCATGCAATCTAGAATCCTCTCAGTATATTTACCGACTTTATCTTACCGTTTTGAATTCGATTAACTTAATTTCTGAAATGTTTGTGATGTTTAGACTTTGACTAAACCAATTTCAAACTTTTTTTGGTGTTAGGTCCTTGTATGTCCAGATTAGCTTTTTTAGTCTGAAGTCTAACCGGAATAATTCGACACTTTTGCTTGCAATAACGCATCCATCCAATACAATTCGATGCAGTTTCTTGAATGGAAACTAGTGTGTTTGGATTTTTGTTTGTGAGTTGGCAGTATGGAATGTGTTGAGAAAAACATTTTACACGAGACTGGAGGACCTCTATCATAATCTGCGTCCTCACTTTCCGACCCAGCAAACTACCGCCCCATCTCACTCCTGCCAGTGATAGGAAAGCTTTTCGAGACACATCTCAAGAACAAGCTCCTGCCTGTCGTCTCAAAGCACATCCCACTCTACCAATTTAGACTCCAACCCGGCAAATCCACATCCCAGCCACTTACGGTACAAAAACATAAATCCGCGGCTGTGTTTCTGGATGTCCGAAAGGATTTCGACTCAGTCTTGCACAAAGACCTACCTAATAAACTTGATAAGGCAATTCCTTTCAGCTCGCTCTTGTTTTGTGAAGCTGAAAAACCATCACTCCTGCAGTTTCACCACCCAACAAGGCCTCCCGCAGGGATCTCTCTTCGGTTCGAAAGCTGCAGGTGCTTATCGATGAAATAGAGGGCTGGTACCGAAAATGGCGCATTGAAATCAACTCCTCAAAATCGCAATTCTTCATCCCTTTCCTCCCAGTCCACGCCCCTTCTCCTACAATCACAGTCCAATCAACTCCCCTCTCAGTCTCATCAACTTGCAAATACCTAGGCATAACACTCGACAGAACCCTAAAATTCTCTGCCCAGGCCATCAAAGTGAAGATGAAAGTGAAAACTCGTTCATATCCCTGTCATCCAAAGGTCGCGGAATTTCCACCAAATGTGCCTCGCACATTTACAAATCCATATCATATGCAGACCAATTATAGAATATGGATCTATAGTTTTAAACGACGCACTTAGAACATTAAGACACCATTTAGAAGTCGCAGAAAGATCAATGAGGTCCATAACACGAATAAGGAATCTCCAAAATCCTCTTTACAACCCTAGCAATGATCTCCTATATAACCTCACTAATATCCCTCCCATTAACTTCCGTCTACAATCTTTATCTCATAAAACTACCCTAAATTTACCTACCAATCTTCTCCACCATATGCTCATTATCCCTAGAGTAAGCCACCAATCTGACCGCCCACCACTCTTTCAAAAACTGTTGATGAACAGAGAAGACTGAAGCTGCTGCTAACTAGAACTTGTATGGGCAGAAAAACTTGTTTAAATTTATTTGTACTTTTTGGCATTTAAAAATAAAATTTGTTTTCTCTCTCTCTCCACTTCTTAGAATATGAGTATGAAAATTTACCAAAGTGTTAATAAAAGTGTCTTCTTTCCAATGAACCAAAACGTTTTGAAAAATAACTTTTAGTTTTTCAGAAAACAATATTTGAAGTTTTGATAAAATTTTCGATGTTGCAATTTTCATCAATAACTTTCAAAATTCGCTATAAAATTCATTTTTTGAAAGATCCTTGTGGAAATATCATCAATTATTAATTAAAATATCCTCTTTTTAATGCAACAAACCGTTTTGAAAAATCGCTTTTAGTTTTTGAGAAATTAATTTTTGAAATTATCGACAATTTTTTCGAATTTTGCAATTTTCTCCGATTAAGTTTTAAAAATTCGTATAAAATCCAGTTCTTGGAATATGAGTATGAAAATCTCCTAAAGTGTTAATAAAAGTGTCTTCTTTCCAATGAACCAACCCGTTTTGAAAAATAGCTTTTAGTTTTTGAGAAAACAATATTTGAAGTTTTGATAAAATTTTCGATGTTGCAATTTTCATTGATAACTTGCAAAATTCGCTATAAAGTTAATTTCTTGAAGAATCCTTGTGGATATATCACCAATTATTAATTAAAGTATCCTCTTTTGGATGCAACGAGCCGTTTTGAAAAATCGCTTTTAGTTTTCGAGAAATAAATTTTTGAAATTATCGACAATTTTTTAGAATTTTGCAATTTTCGCCGATTAAGTTTTAAACTTTCGTAAAAAATCCAGTTCTTGGAATATGAGTATGAAAATGTCAAAAAGTGTCCTCTTTCCAATGAACCAAGCCATTTTCAAAAATAAATTTTAGTTTTTGAGAAAACAATATTTGAAGCTTTGATAAAATTTTCGATATTGCAATTTTCATCGATAATTTTCAAAATTCGCTATAAAATTTATTTCGTGAAGAATTCTTGTGGAAATATCATCAGTTATTAATTAAGGTATCCTCTTTTTAATGCAACAAGCCGTTTTGAAAAATCGATTTTAGTTTTCGAGAAATAAATTTTTGAAATTATAGACAATTTTTTCGAATTTTGCAATTTTCGCCGATTAAGTTTTAAAACTTCGTAAAAAATCCAGTTCCTGGTATATGAGTATGAAAATTCCACAATGTGTTAATAAAAGTGTCCTCTTTCCAATGAACTAACACGTTTTGAAAAATAACTTTTAGTTTTTGAGAAAACAATATTTGAAATTTTGATGCAATTTTCGATGTTACAATTTTCATCGATAACCTTTAAAATTCGCTATAAAATTCATTTCTTGGAAGATCCTTGTGGAAATATCACCAATTATTAATTAAAGTATCCTCTTTTTAATGCAATAAGCCATTTTGAAAAATCGCTTTTAGTTTTTGAGAAATTAATTTTTGAAATTATCAACAATTTTTTCGAATTTTGCAATTTTCTCCGATTAAGTTTTAAAAATTCGTATAAAATCCAATTCTTGGAATATGAGTATGAAAATCTCCTAAAGTGTTAATAAAAGTGTCTTCTTTCCAATGAACCAACCCGTTTTGAAAAATAGCTTTTAGTTTTTGAGAAAACAATATTTGAAGTTTTGATAAAATTTTCGATGTTGCAATTTTCATCGATAACTTTCAAAATTCGCTATAAAATACATTTCGTGAATTATCTTTGTGGAAATATCACCAATTATTAATTAAAGTATCATTTTTTTATTGTTGCTTCGTTAGTTTAATCAGCATCAAAAAAGTCTCACCTCAGAAATGTACCAGAAATTATAACCAAAATGATAACTAGTATCCGGTTCTTCGCAAAATCACTATCCGTTCCATCACTAATTTCTAGGTATGGTTAATTTCCTGCCAAATTTTTCAGCATTTCTTAGTTCTTTGTATACTCTTTCTAATTCTTTGAAGAATAATAACAAAATACACATCACTCTTTGATCATTCATTTAATACTGCTAAAATTCCTTAAGTCAATCAATTGTTCTTGTGCATCTTTCTCGTACAGCCAAGTTGTCAATAACAGATGTTTCATCTACAGCAATTGGAACAGTTCTCCCTCAAAGAGATAATAATTTTACTCAACCTATAGCATTCTTTTCAAAAAAACTTTCATCTTCGCAGATCAATTACTCCACGTACGATAGACAACTTCTTGCATTCAGGGATCAAATTTTCTACATGGCCATAATTTTACGATTTTTAGCGACCATAAACCTTTCATTAATTCATTTCATTCTAAAGCTGGCAAAACTTCTCGTCAGATACGTTATCTACATTATATTATTCAATTTAAATCTGATATACAATCGTTGACTTCTCTTTTTCCTAATGTCAAAAGTATACAAGTACCGCAAGAAAATGATGTACAATAAAAACATCTTTTATAACAACAATCTTTAAAAACTACCAAATTTATTCTCTACATTCTGGCATTCGTACGTATGAATAAAGATATCTATCTTATCTTAGATTTTTTCTGCACATCAGATTCATACCTCCTCATTTCATTCCCAAAGCAATGGAATGTTAGAAAGGTTAAACAGAACACTTAAGACTTACATTATTGCTAACGGTTCACACAATTATTGGAGTGACGAATGAAGAATGATTCTTCTTGGGCTCAGGTCTACTTACAAGGAAGACTTTGATTGTTCTCCTGCAGAATTAGTGTTTGGTTTAATTTTGAAATAAAGCATCGTTTAAGCTTTAATACGGGCTTTATTTACTTAACCTCTACCTGTTCCAGGAGAATTGTTTCTTACATCACACGAATCTTTGGATACTGAACCTTTACTCATAGCTTTACGTGAAACCTTTTTTAACTTACGTGCTCGACCAGTTTTTCATCATACATTCCAAAAACTTTTTGTTCATAAAGATTTATTAAAATCAGATTTCGTTTTCCTTAAATTGGAAGGTATGCGTGTTGCGTTAACACCTAGGTTTGAGGGATCTTATAAAGTTATTAAAAAATTCGATGACAATTTCATAATTTTTGGAAATAACAAGAATTGTACTCTTAGTATTGACAGATTACTACTAGGTTTTATTTTAAACGATTCATTACCTTCTTTTTCTATTAATTAACAAAATAAAGTTAAAAAAATGTCTTTTTCTTTACCATAATTAACATTTTACATGCGTTTTCTATATAGTGTTGACAATAAGTGAATAAAACCAACGAGAGTCAAATACATTTTTAGTTTTTTTTGCACAAATATCCCCCTGTTCGGTAGATAATGGACCCCACCGAGAGAGCTTGCGGACACAAAGCGGGCTTTTAATTATCTACCAATAAGGTCCGAGCGCTGTTAACTGCAGCACCCCTAATTTAATCATCCCCAAACAACGCCCCCAAAATATCGGCTGAAAAATCGAGCTTTCGAGCTTTTGTTCAGCGTCCATCTATCGTCAAGCCGATGCACGCGCAAAATTAAAATGAGCTTTTTCCGACGCGGATTACCCCCTACTATTTATGCCAACCCCGTCCTTGTCGTCGTCGTCGCCGTCGCCATCGCGTTTAAGCACGAACAAAAGCTCGGCTCGAATCTAGTTTTCCGTTCCATTTGCCGCGAATTAACGTTTTTTTTTTGTGATGTTGAAAATTCGAAAACAAAAATTACAACTGCTTTTCTTTATTCTTTATTCTTTAATGTAATGATGTAGCTCGGACAAAACCGAATCAAATTAACCAACTATTATCCGTTAAGTCAGCCGAAACACCATTGTTCAAAACCGTCATAGTTGATAACGTTTCTAATGTCGAAGCTAACTCCCACCGGCAAAATCGAACCGGTTGCCACTGCACATTGGCATGTCAAAGCTGACAGAGGAAAAGCCGCTCTGCGGAGTGGAACCAGCAAAGTACGGAACCTCGAACTGAATCTGTTTCGGATGGAACTGGAACTTAATCCCGTTCCGAACTTCCGGCCGAGTTCCCTTTACGAATCGACCGATAATATTAGTTTCGGCCGCGACTCGATGTAGTTTGTTGGCCCAGAAGACTGGCAGGTGGTCGACAGATTATGCGCCTTTGGTGCTGGTTGAATTGGAAATTCGTGGCACGACCTCACCATCGCAATGCATCTAAATTACTAATTCTACATTCCAAATTATATATTTTAAGGTGTCTAAATAAGAAATTTTTCTTTCGATTACGGTCAGATTATCCGGGCGCCGCCCAGACGGACAAATACAAACACGATCCACTTTGTTACTCGACTATCTCCGACAAGAACGTCTACAACCGCCCCACGATGCATTCATCACCGCCCCCTTTTTTCTCCTATCAATCAGCATCGTTTTTATCCGAACCCTCACCGAAAAAAAAAAGGAATTTCTTCAGTCACGACTTCCGCTTACCGTGAACTTGATGCTCGACGGCCATCAAAGGTTTTTGGAGGAAAAGGAAAGCCCTCTCTGGTTGCCGTCTGAAAGGAGACTTGGGATGCATAAATAAAACAAGTGTAGAAGGTAGACGTGTGTGTCGACCGAAGCGACAAAGGCCATGAAAGGTATCCTGGCACGGTCGAAAAGGCCATCGTTCGGACGAGAAACCTTTCAACTAATTGCAAGAGGGCTATTTTGGCCGGATCGCGCAAGGTTGAATTAGAAGCCTTCTGATTTTCGGAATGAAGAGGATTGAAACGTTCGTTTTACTTCGAGGAAACTTCAAGGTAATGTGGGAAAAAAAAAAGATTTTTGTGACGGATTAAGTTAAAAAAGGTATTCTTTAATAATTTTATTCCTCTAAAAAGAACTTTTTGATTTCCATAATTAAAATTAAGTTGTTATAAATCAACTTTATTATTATTATGTGGATTTAACTAATCAGAATCCATTCATGAACAATTCAGCAACCCTCAGACTGTTTAATTAGCGGTAAAACTTCTCCAAGTGATATGAGGACACGGAGTCTACAAGAACCATCAGTGTAGATTTTAACAGTCTTATTTCCATTTACTTCTGTGGAACCACAACGGGTGAGCTATTTCTTTGAAAATATGTATTTAGCCAGTATGTAGTCCGTGCAGCATTCCATTAGAGGCGTGATTATCAACGCCTTCCTCTACAGCACTGCACTTCCTCCGGTTTCCTGTCCTTTGAAAAGTTCTACTTCTCGTAGTCGTGGCATGGTAATCAGTGTCACCTCCTAAATGTATAAATGTAAAGGTGGCAAGTTTAGCGTGTTATCCATGATCGCAGTGGGGGTCGTTCTCATGGCACCTCTAACATACATACATGCAAATCTCTGTATTCTATTTAGTGCAGTATTGACACTGATTGAACCTGATGGTTTTAGACCATCACACTACTGCACTATAAGTGAGCATAAGTCGTATCACAGCCATGTAGATCCAGTGGGCAGATTTGGGTGACAAACCAAACACTGGCCGAAAACGAGACTAGCCTTCTGATTCTATTATCTAGGTGTGATTTCCACGATAGTTTGCTATCCAGAGTGATACCCAGATATTTAACTTCTTTAGACAAACTCAGTGGGCATGTAGCGTACAAGGGCAGTCGAAGATTACACTGATCTACAGTGGTTTTGTTGCCATAGATATAAGATTGATTTTGGATATATTTATGCTCACAATTCATGAAACTATCAATGATTTTGTAAGATTTGCTCTAATAGACAGGAAAATGTCGAAACATATCGATGGTCTCAAAGCAATACCGCGTATCTCAAAAATTTGAATTTTACAGGACGTAAAAAAACGTAATTATTTGATCGAAAATGTAAAATTTGATTTGAAAATTGGTTAAACAATAAAGAAAAAAGTTTCTTTTTAATTGTTAAAATATTTGTAGATAGAGTATTGGTATAATGTGGAGTTTAGGACATACGAGGTATTGAAACTAAAAAAAGTAAACTTACGTGGTATTACAAGTATACTTGTGACATTTACATGGTTTACTATTTTTTTCGGTCTTTGTGGGAGTTCTATATAATCACTCTCAAATAATAATTTGTAACATATTACACCTGTTGGTGAATATAGCAAAGCTCGCAAATCTACGACGGTTGCATCTCCGGATTTTTTACCAGGCCGTATTGATGAATAAATCAGGTTACTATTAAAATTGGTGAAAAATTTAAAATTGACCAATTTAACTTGATACGGCTCCGGATCTCTCCTAGCGTCTTCTGTCACGCGAGCATAATCACTTGGAAAAAAAATCTTCCTGTTCTTTAGCTTTCGTTCGATAGTGGAATGTACACTGTCACACTCCATTTGTGTGTGACCTTTCACCAAAAATTTTTGTTCGACGGTAATATTTAATTCGTGTGCCAAATGCAAAACTGCATTGGCCATGACACTATTTTGATTCTGGTAAGTGCAACCATCTGAATAAATAATAATCGGCTTCCCATCCTGCAAGTTGGCTTTAATATAATCTACTACGAAAGATGCAAAGGTGGATGCTTGAAGATCTGATTATGTTTCGTCAAACCAATAACAAGTGCAGTGATGAGTTGCCACATTGTATACAGTAAAATTATGAGTGCACAGTTTTAATTTAAAATATAAACTGCTTGCCATCAATGATGGGCACACTTTTACAGCTTGGAGGTCTACTGTTAAAACGTGATGGCTACCCATCAATGCTTTTTCTTTATCTTTCGTTTTTTCTTCTCTTGCCCTATTTTTTTCAGAAAATAAACTCGAAAGAACGATGAATAATTAAATTTATTAATGTAAATTCGGTGCTATTGACAATTTCGAACGCCTGGCGTTCCTCATCAGGCACGACTACGAGAAACAACAAATAAAGATTAAATTAAATTTGTACATATGTGGAATTTAAAATTAATTGATCAAAGAATCCTTACAAATCTTAAAATAGTTACAAGTGAAAAATAAAATAAAAAACAAAAAATATTTACCGTCAAACGAGGAGCATCAAGTTGAGGGTTTTCAGGAATACATTGAGTCTTTGTAAAATCATTTGTGAGATTGTCTCCAATGAAATATGAAAATTTTGTTGAAAAACACCAAAACTTCTCTGTGTATAAATTTATAAACTGATGGGTATGAGTAGGTACAAGAAGTTGTAAAATTATTTGTGTAAAGTCGTTAAAACATTAAAGATGTGAATGAATTTAAAAAATAATAAGGGATGTCAAAACTTATCCCGAACGTTAATAGGAAATGAAATATATTTGATTGAGTCCGTTCAGGCTGGCGTATTGAGGTGGACTGAAGGTCAAGAGTGCAACATGGAAAGGTGAAAGTTGGGGGAGTTGGTGGGAGTAAAGTAAATGTAAATTGTGATGTTATACATATTTTAAAAAATTTCTGTAATTGTAATTGTTGAAGTCTGTTAAATCATTAAGAAGTATGTCATCTTCATTATATTGATGAATAAACAATTCTTCATAAAGGTCGAGTTCTTTTGACTTCTTAATGTTTTTTAAGAGTTCCAAGTTTTTTATTGTAGTTTTGTGTTTTTGATTGTGTATGTGTTTGTAGACGGCGGATGATTCTTTAGTAAGATGTTCCCTAAATCTGGTGGTGACATTTCTGCCTGTCTGTCCTATATATAATTTATTACAATCACCACATTCTATCTTATATACACCACTTAGTTCACCCTTTTCAAATTTGTGTTTATTATTTATCAGGATTTGACCAAGCTTATTGTTAGTGGTAAAGGCAGGGATAATGTCAAAATTATCTAGATTTTGTTTAAATTTGTATTGGAGGGAAGGGTTGTAGGGAAGGGAAATAAATCTATATTTTTTCTTAAAGTGAGGATAGATAAGGTTGTTTAAACGTGAAGCGTGTACTTTATTGTATATTCGTTGTAGGTCCCTTATATTAAAATCGTTATTTAGGCCAATTTTTAATATCTTCTTAAGTTCGTTTAAATACTTATCTTCATTGAGAGGTATGGAGCTGAGACGGTTAAAGAAAAATCTGAAACTCGCCTCTTTGTGTTGGTTACAGTTATATGAAAATTTAGAAATGACAGAGTCTATAGTGGTAGGCTTTCTGAAAATGTCAAATTCCAGAATCGCTTCCGTTGCATTTCGAGAAATTACAAGATCCAAGAAGTTAAGTTTACCATCAACTTCCACTTCAGTGGTGAACTCGAGATTACATATGTTATTAAAAATGACTTTTAGAGCGGAAAATTTAGCTGGGTTACCATTGTATATAATGAAGATGTCGTCTACGTAGCGACCGTAAAATAAAATATCGTTGGTAAATAATTTATATTTTTCAGAAAACAGTTCATTTTCGAAATTGTTAACATAGATGTCGGCAACAATTCCAGAGATAGGAGAGCCCATGGGCAAACCATCTTTCATTTGGTAAAAACGGTTGTAATCTCTGTCTACTTCTCTCTCTCTGTTATACTTGTAAAAGATTGTTCTAAGTACATTTTTTGTGTGTCTTTTCGACAATAATGGGATGGTAGTTTATTTAGATTTTCTAAAAAGGTTTTCATGAATACGTTTGCAACTCTATTTGACAAAACTCCTGTTTTGGTGTCGGTTTTGAATCGTCTCTTTCCATTCATGCCATCCTGACTGTTGTTCACAAGAACAAGAACATCTTCTTACAAATTGGCTTGCTCACATTATTTATTTTGATAAAATATTTCAACGTACAAGTTCTACGTGATGTTGGTCCTTGTGAACTTTTTCTTTGTTTGGGTTCATCCTTGGAAACTAGATTGCAAACCAAAATTTTTCTTTCATCCCACGTTAGTTCATTCCAGAAGTAGGTGAACAGTTCTTTCCGGTCCTCTTCAGTTATTTCGTTACACATCCTTTTTTTCGACTTTAGGCAAAAACTTGATGTACACGCTGGTCCAATTGATCTTGCTTTTCTTGTGCAATCATGAAAAATTTTTGTCTGATTAGCTGGTCGTCTATATCCTAAATATTGTTGGCCCTTCATTCTTAATTTTTTATTGACATCCTTAATATTTACCCCTATTTTACGCTTTCTTCTTCCTGACTCAGACTCATCACAGCCAATGGTTTCATTATTATTTATTTCATGGTTATGCTCATCATCAGATAGTTCAGTTTTGGTCTTTTTTGAGATACGTCAAATTTTGAGATACGAGTTATTGTTTTGGCGCCAATATAAAGTTAACGGTTTTTTTTAAATCTATAATATTCTACCAGAGGGAGCAGGTAATAATACAGTTCCCTTTTACGCAAAAATCGAAAATTGACATTTTTTGGACTTACGAGGTATTGCTTTGAGACCATCGATATGTTATATTTCCATAAAACACCTTTTATGAGCTTTTCTTTTATAATTTTTCAATGGACAATCTCTTTTTAAAGATCAGCAGTAATCTGGTATCATGTGACAATCTCACCGACCCTGATACCTTTCCTCCATCACTTTTAGATCCTGGTGGAACCGCTCTCCCTGTTCCTCACTAAAATTAGTGAGTAAACTAAATTATCCGGAAATGTATCCAGATGTTTGCGGAATCAAGTTACACTATGATACTCATATTTGCTCCTAGAGTCTGAAAGTTTGTCATCATATTTTGTACAGTTTCTTCATAATTTGGTGCTTTATGGTTACCTAGGAAATGTTCGACTACCAACACAAAACTTTTCCAAGCTTTACTTTCCGGAACAGTCATAACATTAATAAAATCTGTGTCTTTCATCAATTTTCCATACTAAGCTTCGAAAATTTTCTACAAATGTAATTAAAACAATCTCCTTCCTTGTCCAACGCTTTTACAAATTGCTTTATCATTCCTAACTTAATATGTAATGGTGGAAGTATGATTTTGTCTCTTCTCACCAACGACTCCCTTACTACATTGGCTTTACCGACAGTTAAAGAATTCTTTACAGGCCAAACAACTTGTTCCCAATGAACTTGCTTTGCTCTACTGTCCCACATACAAATGAAGCAAGGGTATTTCGTGTATCCACTTTGTTGACCAAGTAAAAAATTAACCATTTTCAAATCCTCACAGATCGGCCATCAATGCTCCGAGTATTTAATTTTTTCTGAAACTAATTTTACATTTTCATATTCTTCTTTGAGTTTCGTTGAATGGGCAATTAGAATTGATGCAAATTTATTTCCATTGTGCAGTAAGACGCATTTTAAACTTCTTTTACAACTGTCAATAAAAAGGCACCACTCAGTAGGTTTGTATTCTTTTAAACTCATGTCTAGAAGCAGCTTCGCAATATCATTACAGTACACCAGTTCTTCATTATCACTAAAAAATTGTAATAACTCACTTTCTCGCGTTCTGTATGTTGTAATTGTTAGTGTTGGAGCCAATAAATTTTTTTAATATAAATCTTTTATTGGTGGATTAAGTACCCGACGGTGTCGTTAGAGACACCGAAGAGCTGCATATGCCTTCCAAACACTATTCCCAAATTTCTTGCCTCCGGAGACACAATCCGTCGCTCACCATTCAATGAAGCATTAATGTTATGAGATGGTAAACTGTTGGTTTGGTTGCATTAAGTGTTAGTGCGATTTTGACGAAGTACTCCGAGAGTGCTAAATGATCTGCGTTTAATTTTGTACACGACAAGGCAGTGTGCTTTCTTCGACGTACATGTGTACTGACGAGTGTCCAACGCATTTGGGCAGTTGAGAGGTGTACAGAGTAAATAGTAGCGGAGCTAACGAAGATCCTCGAGGCACATCAGTCTTCACGAAAATTCCTCATCCAATCTCACCACCTGTACTCGGCCAGATAAGAAGCTGTTTATAAGCGACACTGCCGAATCAGATAAACCAATATAATGTAATAGGGGTGATTTTGTCAAAAGCCTTCAAGAGATCATCAGTTACTTTAATAAGGCAGAAATAATATTATAACTAGGTCAAAAACCGGATTGGGAAATACTGATTGCTCAAGACAAGAGTTCACAATAAGTCCGGAAGGCATTTTCTAATAAATATGATATTTACTTCATCAGCTCCAGCACCTGTCGATTTGATTCCGTTTAATGCATTTATTATTGTAGAGGTATACGTCATTTATAACTTTTCATAACTAATGGATAAAATTTGTATCGAAAAAAATTTAATTTTAAAATATTTCCTAAAGTAATAATATCCAATTTAGAAACTCGTTTCGTACTTCATGAAAAATTAAATATTAAGAACCTCAACTTGAGAAACGAGTTGTGTACAAAAACAAAGTAAAAGAGAAGTATCCGTAATGAAGTGTCCTCGCCCCTTAACATCGTTAAAACACTTCTTTATTAGATTGCCAATTTGGCGCATTATATTAGGACAGCGCGGAGAAGACGACAGGAGAAGAGATTTGCGACCAAAATTTGATTAGTTAGGGGGGTCTATGAGGGTGATTCGGGGAGTGGTCGGGTGGCGAAGTCGGCACTCGTCGCGAGAATATTAAACTGTCATCGGATTTTCAAGGAGAGAATAAAAGCTGTGTGACCCAACGAAGAATCTTCGAAGCCCCTGTCACCGGAAAACAGAACTCGTCGGCCGGCTATGTTTTAATTTAAAAAACGGGAATTTTAAATTTGAAATTTATCTCAAGGCGCCCATCTCCAAATATATAAGTTTTCTTCCTCTGACCTCGATTTTCGGCTTTATTTGAACCGGTTATTTGAACTTATTCGAAATTCAAATAACCAACTCTATTTTTTCCTTTTTTTCTCTCCCAGTCTTATTGGGACCCAGAAAATACAATAAGGGGGTGATTCGATAGTGACAGATGGCCTGCGCGTTCAATTAGAACTGATCTTGGGTTCAATTTCATTAATCTTTAATTAGTCCGATCGTTTATCTCTCTGTTGGAAGATGTCTAAAAAGGATTTCTGGTTAATTACTTTTTCTTTTAACTCGTAAAAAATCTCAATCTTAATGAGAAACTAGACCGTCCAAATCTGTCGATTTTGTGTAGATATATCAAATCTAGCGCCTCGCCCGCGACTTCGGCAATGTGAGGATTAATGTCTTCCTATAAGAGTCTCTATACTTTTACAAAGATATATGAGGAACGATTTTGCCTCAAATCGCCGAGGTCGCTTGCGGGCGAGGCGCTACATCCTCCAAAATTGTCGATTTTGTGTTGATATATCAAATCTAGCGCCTCGCCCGCAAGCGACCTCGGCAATGTGAGGATTAATGTCTTCCTATAGGAAACTTTATACTTTTACAAAGATATATGAGGAACAATTTTGCCTCAAATCGCCGAGGTCGCTGGCGGGCGAGGCGCTAGATCCTCCAAAACTGTCGATTTTGTGTTGATATATCAAAGCTAGCGCCTTGCCCGCAGGCGACCTCGGCAATGTGAGGATTAACGTCTTCCTATAAGAGCCTTTATACTTTTACAAAGATATATGAGGAACGATTTTGCCTCAAATCGCCGAGGTCGCTTGCGGGCGAGGTGCTAGATCCTCCAAAACTGTCGATTTTGTGTTGATATATCAAATCTAGAGCCTCGCCCGCAAGCGGTCTCGGCGATTTGAGGATTAATGTCTTCCTATAGGAAACTTTATACTTTTACAAAGATATATGAGGAGCAATTTTGCCTCAAATCGTCGAGGTCGCTTGCGGGCGAGGCGCTAGATCCTCCAAAACTGTCGATTTTGGGTTGATATATCAAAGCTAGCGCCTCGCCCGCAAGCGACCTCGGCAATGTGAGGATTAATGCCTTCCTATAAGAGCCTTTATACTTTTGCAAAGATATATGAGGAACGATTTTGTCTCAAATCGCCGAGGTCGCTTGCGGGCGAGGCGCTAGATCCTCCAAAACTCTCGATTTTGTGTTGATATATCAAAGCTAGCGTCTCGCCCGCAAGCAACCTCGGCAATGTGAGGATTAATGTCGTCCTATAAGAGCCTTTATACTTTTACAAAGATATGTGAGGAACGATTTTGCCTCAAATCGCCGAGGTCGCTTGCGGGCGAGGCGCTAGATCCTCCAAAACTGTCGATTTTGTGTTGATATACCAAAGCTAGCGCCTTNATTTGAGGATTAATGTCTTCCTATAGGAAACTTTATACTTTTACAAAGATATATGAGGAACAATTTTGCCTCAAATCGTCGAGGTCGCTTGCGGGCGAGGCGTTAGATCCTCCAAAACTGTCGATTTTGGGTTGATATATCAAAGCTAGCGCCTCGCCCGCAAGCGACCTCGGCAATGTGAGGATTAATGCCTTCCTATAAGAGCCTTTATACTTTTGCAAAGATATATGAGGAACGATTTTGTCTCAAATCGCCGAGGTCGCTTGCGGGCGAGGCGCTAGATCCTCCAAAACTCTCGATTTTGTGTTGATATATCAAAGCTAGCGTCTCGCCCGCAAGCAACCTCGGCAATGTGAGGATTAATGTCGTCCTATAAGAGCCTTTATACTTTTACAAAGATATGTGAGGAACGATTTTGCCTCAAATCGCCGAGGTCGCTTGCGGGCGAGGCGCTAGATCCTCCAAAACTGTCGATTTTGTGTTGATATACCAAAGCTAGCGCCTCGCCCGCAGGCGACCTCGGCAATGTGAGGATTAATGTCTTCCTATAAGAGACTTTATACTTTTACAAAGATATATGAGGAACGATTTTGCCTCAAATCGCCGAGGTCGCTTGCGGGCGAGGCGCTAGATCCTATAAAACTGTCGATTTTGTGTTGATATTCCAAATCTTGCGCCTCGCCCGCAAGCGACCTCGGCGGTGTGAGAGTTAATGTGTTCCTATAAGAGACTTTATACCTTTACAAAGATATATAAGGAACGATTTCGCCTCAAATCGTCGAGGTCGCCTACGGGCGAGGCGCTACAATCTTCCAAGCGGACGATTTCGTGTTGAATAACCAAATCTAGCGCCTCGCCCGCAAGCGACCTCGGCGGTTTGGGAATTAATCTTGTTATAATATATTTTGTATCTTTATCAAGATATCTAAAGAACGATTTCGTATTAAACCGCCGAGGTCGCTTGCGGGCGAGGCGCTAGACCATCCAAATCTGTCGATTTTGAGTAGATATAGCAAATCTAGCGCCTCTCCGGCAAGCGACCTCGGCAATGTGAGGATCAATGTCTTCCTATAAGAGACTTTATAGTTATACAAAGATGTATGAGGAACGATTTTGCCTCAAATCGCCGAGGTCGCTTGCGGGCGAGGCGCTAGATCCTCCAAAATTGTCGATTTTGTGTTGATATATCAAATCTACCGCCTCGCCCTTTCTGTTTTGATTAAGTTTAGTTTTGGATCTTTCACCGCCGGATTCTAAATTTATGTATAACAATGTTGACTTATGCTCTGTTATATGCAGATCGACAGTAGCACTAGTGTACGTATTGTCGAGTTTTCCTGAACTTTTAATAAATATGTGGTTGATACAACTTCTACTTGTGTTTTGAATACGAGTGCACCTATTAATCACCAATACGAAATTACATTCGTTAAGAAGGTTTAGGTATTAGGTATTTAGGTATTATAATATGATTTTTAAGAGTTTTTGTCAAATTTAAGTATTCTGTCGATTGTATTGACCCCATTTGGGTCTCCAGGTGGTTAGGGTGTATATATTTATTTCCGACAATATTTAAACACGTTTTAGTTTAAGAATACTAATTTATTTTAGTTATTACATGTCTATTGTGTTCGTTAAATCTATGTGGCTACGAATACTAATGTATTGACTAATTATGTATTTCATTTGTGCCAACAATTCTATTGCTCAGCGTTATTGTAATCGCGCGCCGATGGCCAACGTGTAACTTAACACTTCCCATGGCCAAAGTGTAACTTAACACTTCCGATGGCGAGGTGCATTGCTGTTTAATTGGCAACTTATATAATAACAATAATTTATGTAACTTTGAATATTAAAATATGTCCATCACACAATCCATTGACAAAGTCTTCAGGTGAAGTGGAGGGTGGTCTATATATCACCGTCAAAGTGTATTGCCCACCATTATAACCCCTAATGTTTATCTCAATTACTCTACAGACATCAATATTTGTTATTTTCCAGGTGTAACTAGGGAATTCTTAATATATACTATGACCCCATCATTTTTATTTATATTACCTTCGCTATAAAGGAGATCGTAATTTTCCAGAAAGAATATAGAACAGTCTGGTACCCTAAACGTTTCTGTTAAGCATACAATTTCGAAATCTGTGCTTAATTGTTTCAAATTAACCCTTAATTCGTCCCAGTTTCCATAAATGCTTCGAATGTTTTGATGCAAAATCTTCATTGCATGGTTTAACTTAAGACTAGTGTGATACTGTGTATTAAAAGAATTGATATCATTTATGGTTTCCATTTCTAGTGTATTGAAGTTTTTACAACAATAATACTGTTATTACTAATGATACAACAATAACAGTTTTAACCAAGAAAATTTTAGACCACTGGACACGCATCAGTCAATCGGATCAAGTCATTCTCAGTACTCACCCTAATCACTACATCGTTATCATTCTTTTTCATAAATAATATACCATTTTTGAATATACCGCTTCCGGGCGACGCGCTAGACCGTCCAAATATGTCCAATTTGGGGAGATATATCAAATCTAGCGCCTCGCCCGCAAGCGACCTCGGCAATGTGAGTATTAATTTCCTCCTATAAGAGAATTTATACTTTTACAAAGAAATATGAGGAACGATTTTGCCTCAAATCGCCGAGGTCGCTTGCGGGCGAGGCGCTAGACCGTCCAAATCTATCGATTTTGTGTAGATATATCAAATCTAGCGCCTCGCCCGCAAGCGACCTCGGCAATGTGAGGATTAATGTCTTTCTATAAGAGACTTTATACTTTTACAAAGATATAGTAGATAAGGACTGATTTCTCCGATTTTCTATCAGATTGTTTTAAAATATTTTTGAATATTTCAGGATATTTCATACATAGATAAGATTTTTATGAAACCTTATCTATATACTTTCTTTATCCCCCTTTATAATAGGAAAAATGCCCCCACGATACGAAGAGAATAAAAGATAAGAGATGGATAGAAATGATAGTTTCTCGAATGGTTGTGAGGAGGTCGGCGGGGAAACCGTACAGAAGTGGTGAGCACGCCGTAAATCGACACTCGAGGACATAACTTCGCCCGCGACCCTAAATTCAAAAGACATGACAGCGTAATTCCGGGCTCATTTCGCCTGGAGGAGTCGTAACTCGGACCGATGTCGTAAAACCAAAAATAGGAAACGTCTTTCTCTTGCAATGTGTTGTAACAATTCTCGAATCGGCAATTTCAAATTTAATATCCCTATTTTATCTTTTAAGTGTTTCAAAATCTTGCTGTTTTAATTTTAACGTTGCTAAATGAAAATAAAACCGCTTAGAAAACAGTGAAACTTTACAGTTCTTTTCTTCCCCCTTGATTTACTCGGTTGGGGATAATGCCTCGAGGTTGAGTTACAACACCAAGGGGGTGGGTACTAGGAACTGGTGGCTAGTGCCTTAATGCTATTACGGTGTTATTATTATGAGATATTGCTCGAACGAGTAAGAGAGGGAAGAACCACCTTACTCCTAGTATTATAAACAGATGCGGGGAGGAAGGTAAGATGTCTGTTTAATGCTAAGGGGATCGTGATGGGGGGATAATGGAGATAATAAAGTAAATTGATGCACGCCGGGACTAAGGATAGATTACAGCTTTAACTTTTTTCTAGATAGTTTGTTTAATGTACTATATTAATTGTAGTATATAATATTAAATATTTTAACATCAATGTTGTAAGATCCTAATTGTATACGACAGTTTTGTTGTACAGTGATAGGTTATAATGTCTTTTCTTTTTAGCCAAAACTTTTCGCCTCAAGTTGGTGTCAAGTGTCATGCCTAAGTACATACATTGCGTCCTTATATAGCTGTCACGTTAGATCTAACTGCGATCAGTGCTACATCTACTGCAAACGTTGCCAGTGGTATCTGCTATATCAGTGGTATGCAAGACATAGAGTAAAAGCATAGGGACATCTTCCTGATGCACTCCAACTTCCACTTCTTCTTAAATCTGAATATGCATCCTCTTGTTTAACTCTAAAGAGTCTGTTGGTTAAGTATGATGTTAACATTTCAGAGCTTCGTACTAGACAACAAGAAATAGTGCCGAAATATACTTGGTCGATTGTTGAATGAAAAAAGTTGAATAGGTATTAGGTCGAAGCATGCTGCTTCTCCGTTGACCTATTCTTTTTCTTCTTCGGAGTACATTGGACTAAAAGTTGTTTCTTTAATGAGTAAAGTTCTGACTCTGACATTTGACAAGAAATATTATAAGACACAAACACACAATGGTACTATGAAGAGCAGGATTTCACGCATGCATTTTACGGTAGATTGCATACTTTGATGTATATATAAACTTTGATGCTTTGAAATGGTAATGCGTAGTGCTTCACGGATGAAGACGTATGTTTTGTTGTGGTCGATCCGAGATTTCATCTTTTCTTCCTGTTGGTTCCCTTTGGAAAGGGGCAGATGTTTCGCCAAGATCTCACCTGGCATCTTCAGTGCGTGGTCGTAGTCTACTGTCGGCAGACTGAGAATGTATATATAAGTTTAATTCTGAAAACTTTATTCCTAAACCATACTTAGATTGCCAATGAGGAAGAGGCGTGCTAGAAAATCTAACCGAGTTATCTAAGTTAGTGTCAGAGTACTGCAATTTCAAGTTCAGTAAATACGCTTGTTCAGAAAATCATCACTCTGCTTTTACATCAAATCCAAGGGCGTAGATAGGGAGAATACAAGTAGGTAAATCTAATGTGTTGCAATTTATATTCTTTAGGAAAATACAATCTAAGTCCACTATTGAAAATGACACAGTTTAAAAAATTTACCTCTCTCTTCCTATAACAAATATTCAGCCTGCACAGGCAGGAAGAATACAATGGGAGCTATTCGAAGCAAAGTTGGTGATTTTGTGCAGAAAAAGAAGAGACTAGAATGGTTGAGGTGATACGACTAAGAGCTTTCTGAGTAAGAGGATAGAAGAGAAGTGCAGTTTAAGAACGTGGTGAAGATGATAAGGAGAAGGTTTTCACAAGAATCAAGTCTAGTATCTAACTGCAAGGTAAAGTATGCCAGAAGGCAACTTGTGGAGATCATTAGCAGGAGAAAGAAGTTTGAAACAATGAGAAAAGGTATGAACAGGACTGTGAAAATTACAAATGTTACTAAGTACTTAGTCCCTATTGTTTGTAGAACATCGGCATGTGGAATTTCGAGATGTCCTCTGAGGTTGCCCTGGATTAGCCCTGCCCCAGCTAGCCGCTGGATTTGTGCTGTCACCACCAAACCTATCCTACCAAACCAGTAAGGCATAGGTGTCCATGCGTCTGATTATTGCTACGTAGGTCCAGTGAACTGGTTAGTCATGATGGCTTTTTCAGGTTGATAGCTCTGCCTTCAATGGAAGTAGATCTCAGTTGTCCCTTCGCCGAGTGAAAGTGACTATTTCTCCTTTGTTCGGATTAATTCTGACCCCATTGTTTCTGCATAAAGTGTTGGTATGTAGTTGGGCTTTTCCATTAATTGGGTTATGACAATTAAACATACACAGATTTAAAAACCATAACAACGATGTTTATGAAAATAAAAAAATATTTATTACACAAATTTGCTTCAAAATGTTCTTTATTTCGTGATGATACCTCAATTCATTCTTGAGATATGATTTTTTTTAAATTTGTATTTTATATCTATAACGATAAAACATGCAGAGTTGGAGTTAAAAAATCATAACAACGATGTTTATGGAAAATAAAAAAATAAATCTTCATGAAATGTGTGAAAATGTTCTTTATTTCATGACTTCTTCATTCGTTCTTGAGATACGATTCTTTTAAATTTATGTTTGATATTAAAAGTCATAACAACGATGTTTAAGGAAAATAAAAAATTAGTTATGGCACATTAAAATAAGAAAATCTTTGATTACCATCCAAACCAATTTGTTTAATACAGTCGTTCGTTACCATGTTCATCAATAAACCGACTTGTCCAGGGACTCCGTTGAGGATCCGTACGTTGACATAAAGAATTGCCAGCAAATATGAGATCAAGAAACAGCTTAAATCAGGTACTTCAGAAAGATACACCAATGAAAAAGGAAAGCTAAAACGAGATACGACCGATGATATTGTGATGTTTGTAACAGTAATGTTGTCAGAAATGGGATTGATGTTGACATGTTGTTATTGTGGTGCGAGATACTTTCCAAGAGTGTTCCAAATCCACCTATACCCTGTCAAAGCATTGACAAAGAGTATTTTAAAGTCAGAAAATGGGAAATAAAGACTAGTAAAGAATGTGCGTTTTGTTTTAAAAACATACAAAGAAATTCTGATTATATCGCTTGTCGCGGAAATTGTGGTCACAATTACCACCTAGAATGTGTACAAGTTAGTGTCGGAAAGTTCAACACCATGAAAGAAGACGGATCTATTAAAACATGGATCTGCTGTAATTGCAAGGTCTATAGAACATAAGGTTACCTAATTCCATATGCCTCTGTAGTATCGATTATTACCCCGCAGATTGACGTCACTGGTTCGATACAGTCAGAGTAAAAGATAGTCTATACGTGCCTATACTGTGGTACAGTCTATATAAAATATTTAAACCTGGCATCGTGTTGTGTTGTTCATAGAACCTAGAACCAGCTACGTCACTGACCCACCTTGCCCCTCAGAGGAGGAGAATCGGCATTGGGTAACCTTATGTTCTATAGACCTTGCTGTAATTGTACTAAAGATATAACCTCAAACTCGGGTGAGTTCTTATCTACAATAAAATACAACAACCGAAAAAGGAGATGCAGAATTTCTTTAAAAATCCAAAATATTCTGAAACTAAAAAACCTGTGCAAACAAATGTTACTGTGCACCAAGAAAATAAAAATGAGATAAATCATTCAGCAAAGCATTTGATACTGTGGATCATAGCTTACTGGTGTCGTCTCTATCTGCTATGGGCTTTACCCCTGAGTGCGTTACTTGGTTTGGATCATACCTTTCTCAACGTTCCTTTTGTGTGCGTGACACTTCATCTTCTTCTTCTGTGTTTCAAAGTCATTGTGGTGTGCCTCAGGGAAGTGTATTGGGTCCATTACTCTTTTCAATTTTTATAAACAGTGTTACCAAATTCATTTCATGCAACTATCATTTATATGCGGATGATCTTCAAATCTATACATCAACAACTGTGAATGAGCTCCCGGTATCCATGGCGCGGCTTAATGATGATCTGTCCAGGATACTTCACTGGTCTAAATGTTTTGGCCTGAGTTTAATTATTGCCAAGACGCAAGCTATAGCATTCGGCTCAAAACCTTTACTTACAAAATTTTACTCTTCCAATGATACGCAACTGATACTCGGTGACAATGTTATACATTTCACCAATACGGTCAAAAACTTGGGGGTGACAATGGACTCAGCGCTGTCTTGGCGGTATCAGATTCAGTCTGTTTGTGGGAAGGTTTATTTTTGTTTTCATTCTTTGCGTAAACTTGGTTGTTTTCTTCCCCTTGCTGTCCGTCGTTATCTCTGTTACTCATTAATACTGCCCCACATAGATTATGCTGATGCTGTGTATCCCGACCTGGCAATTACCCTCCGTAACAAATTAGAAAGATTGCAGAACAACCATCTACGCTTTATTTTTGACCTGGGTAAGTACGACCATGTTACGCAATATCGTAATCACCTGCAAATGTTGACTGTCGAAAAGCGCAGATCATTCCGTATACTGACAACGCTGTATAAGATACTTTCTTCCAGGATACTTGTACACGAACTTTCAATTCATGTCGTCTCGCGGTCTGCCTACTAGAGCACGGTCTGATACGTTATTCATATTTCCCATTCATCGCACCGAGAGATATCATGGATCTTTCACGGTGCAGGCTATAAAGCTTTGGAATAGTTTACCCATGGAAATACGCAACACTCGTAGTTTTCTGATATTTAAGGTCTGCTTAAGGGATTATCTATTATCATTACAATTATCGGAATCTAACTATTGATATCGCCTGCTTCTCTCCTCTTTTTCTTTCTCTTCCTCTCTATCAACTGTACTCGTTGTGTTGTTTTTCCTCTTTGCTCTTTTTCTTCTTTTTGCTTAAATGTTGAATTATTTATATAGCCATATTGATTTTTTTTTACATACGTTGCTGGTTGGGTCTTTTGGAAGACATCGCCTTTGGCGATAAACTGACCTTTTGTCAACATGCATTACTTATTCATTTATGTATACATATATATTATTTTTCTCTTGTATTAACTATGTGGCAATAAACTTATTATTATTATAAATGCGTTACAACAAGAAAATGCACCCTTTACAACAGTAATGCGTAAACCAAGAAGGAAGTCAATGTTAAATATAACTCTCGACACGGCATCTGATATTGAATTAAAAGGAACGCCACAATATGTTAACTTTCATATATGTGGTTTTGAAACTACAACTACTGAAACTGTTATAACAGAATATCTTAGTAAAAATAATATAAAAAACGCTAATTCCTCACTACTGACAGCTTAAGTCAGTACCTATAGAATATCAAAATGAAACAAAAAAACCAACGCTATGGCCATCAGGAGTGCGTATAAGTCGTTTTGTAGAAATGATTTATAAAAGATCCCACCCAACATAGAAGAACACGATGTATCTATAACAACTACTTTCACAGTGATTCATCAGAACATTCAGAGTATTCGGAATAAAATTGATGAACTGCTTGTTTTCGTAGAATCCTTAGATACCACTGTAAATGTAATAACTTTGACTGAACATTGGTTGAAAGCTGATGAAGTAATACTAGTAGATGGTTATAAAGTGGCTTCAACATTTTCAACGGTAAATAATCAACATGGAGGCAGCTGTATACTAGTACGTAACGATCTCAAGTACACGGAGCTGATGAATATAAAAGAAAAAAGTAAAGAATTTGTTATTGAACGTAGTGCTATAAAATTAAATGTACAAAAAGTAACGATTATCTGTATATACCGATCACCAAAATCGGATATAGAAGACTTTTTTAACATTTTAGAGGACATACTATTAGAATGTTCACCGCAAACATTGAGAACTAAATTATTATTAACTGGTGATTTAAATATAAATCTAGAAAATAGAAATACTAATACTCTCAGATTGTTAGATATGCTTAACCGACACAATCTTAGACCAACTATCAACAAACTAACACGGATAACTGAATATTCCAGCTCACTTATTGACAATATTTATGTGAACATAGAACGTTGTAACAGTGAAGTAATCATTTCAACTCTTTCCGATCATACAGCGCAGAAGATATCTTTTCCAATAACAACTATAGATGGCAACACACAAGTAAAAATGCTAAAAAAACGTATATTTAGCAATACAATTCTCTCAGAAATACATGCTGAAATACATACTAGCTATAAAGAGACTGACGAGTTATATGACAAGTTCATAGATGTAATACATACCGTATTTTCTCGAATCTTATCCGCACTCGAATCTAATCCGCACCCCGATTTTAAAAATGCATCCGCATCTTTCTTTGAGCAATTCGACAACACCAAAACGATGCGATGCTTGTTGTTAACCATAAATATATATTTTTTCTGTTGACTGACGCTGATGTACCTAAAGAAACCTTGCTTACGACGAGTTTTTATTAGATTAGACTTTAAATTTACCAAGCCAGAAAAAATTGGAAAATAAATATAATTTTAAAAATAAATAGTAATGCCTAGCACGAATGCCGTTCACATACTGCCCTCGTAGTAGCTCGAAGGTGGTGTCTGCTTAATTATACATATAATAGCGTAATTATAAAAAAAAAGTAGCAAAAATCTAAAAGGTTCTTCTATACAGCAAAGTTTAAAGAGATGTTATTAAGTTAGCGTTAAGGAAATCGAAAAGCTGGTACAATTTTTGCTGTTAATGAGAGTAACGTTGCGGCTGTTGCGGAAAGACAAGGTACCTATTGCAGACTGTGAGGCATCGTACAAAAAATTTACCGGGCCAAAGGAGAGACGATTTCATGAAATTGACGAGGCAGTTTTCTAGTTCTCTTAAGAAAACCGATAGGAGGGACTAAAAAATTTTGAATACTAGCAAAGGTTGGACTGTGGGATTTATGCGCCGAATGGTGTTATCGTTGAGGCGCAGAACTACAATTTCCCAAAAGCTCCTCCAAAATGATTTTCAAGAAAATTTCAATTTGTCTCAAACTGTAAATGTCAACGAAATGGTAGTATATCTGGATATGCCACCCAATTACACACTGGAAAGCAGAGGTTGCGCATAACATTGATGCTAGCAGTAACAAGTGATAGGGAAAAAATGGTTTCATTTGTCATATTGAGAAAAAAACCATTCTGAAATCTGAAAGACTTCCCGAATGACATCCTAGTTAGGGCACAACAAAAAGGATGGATAATGGAAAAGCTGATGATGGAATGATTAAGACAAGTATGGAGTCTTAGACCAGGAGAATTATTAAATAAGGATATTAATTAATCATAGACTGATTGCCCTTGGTTTAGACTTCTTGTCATAATAATAATACCTGGTGGAATAACATCCATACTGCAACCTGTGTATGTAAATGTATATTAACAACCTCGAGAATTAACAAAACCGGGAGCAATTAAAGGAGCTTCTGAACTTGCTCAGTGAGTGTAGGCGACATGGAAAACGTTCCCTGAAAACAACATTATAACATCATTTAAGAAGTTTTGTATAATCCGAATTGATCTGTATTGCTCCGAAGATGACGGAATATGAGAAGAAAATGATACATAAAAATGTAAATATCGTTCTAAAACCTTTAATAAAGTGTTATTGTTATAATATGATTTTATTTTACTATTTTCCAAATTGCAACTATACGACTGCGAATCTAATCCGCACCCGATTGTAATCCGCATTTGATTTTAGAGCACATAAAATTTGTAAAAAAGGTGCGGATTACATTTGAGAAAATACGGTAATTGCATAATTAAAAAATCAGAGAAAAAGTTAATTAAAATGAATGTTAAATCGGCTACTAATAAATGGTTAACAAAAGAAATAAAAAACAAAACGAGTGTGAAGCGTCAACTATATGAAGGAATGTTAATGGGTAAAATTGATAAAGAATATACTGTTTTTACCAATTTTATAGAAACAGCTAAAAATAAAGTAAGGGCTACATGGAATACCATCAATACGCTCAGACAAAATAAGCAATCTGAAAATCTCGATTTATGTGATTTTCAAAACAACTATAAAAGTAATGATGAACTGTTAAATGCAATAAATATTTATTTTGCCAATATAGCGGTTGGTAAAATGACTAATCTACAAGTACACAAAACTATAAAAACAAATATCGACTTAAAGAGATCATTTGCGTTTTATCTGACTGATCCGGGTGAAGTAAAATCAGTCATAATGTCTTTAAATAATACGTCTACAGTTGGTTACGACGAAGTTCCGATCTCTGTTCTAAAAGCTTGCGTCGATTATCTTGCTGAACCTTTAAGTAGTATTATAAACCTGTCATTTGGTTCTGCAACTTATCCACACCACCTGAAAAGAACCTTAGTAAGGCCATTGTATAAAAAAAGGTGACAAATCAGACTTTTCGAATTATAGGCCAATCGCTTTAATACCTAATGTAGCGAATGGTCGGAACCTTTCAGACCTCTTTCCGATGTCCCAGGTCACCGGTTGTACCTTATCTGGATTTTGTTTTATTGAACGTTCTTTAATAGTCTTTCAAGAATCTTTTTAGCCTCGTTGTCCATAGATTCAGATTTTGCAATCAAAAATATAGGGATTTTCATATTACCTTTAAAATAAGGTTAAGATCATAACAATTCTAGTTTTTTTATAATTTTTATTTATTAAAACTATTAATTAATTCAACTCTAAGTCTAATTCGTGACTTAATTTATCAATATTAGAAAAAATATTGTCAAGAACTTCTTGAACCTCTTCCCCGCTATGCATAACACCTTCTTTTGTAGCTAATGACAAGTGAAAACGATCATCATACGTAAATATTGTTAATAGAAAACCTAAACAAAAATATTTATTTCATTAATCCGATTTATTATGCTATAATAAACACCGACTTACGTGAGCTATAGAATTGTGGAATAAAAGGAATTGCTGCTTCCACTTTACATCCTGCTAGTTTTCCCGCTTTCAAACCTCCAACGTTAGTTATTGCCGATGTTATATTCGTGATAGTTGTAACGAAATACTTTAGTATAGAAGCAGGCATTATATTTGCTATGTTGTAAATGGAATAAAACTCCTTAAATTTGGAACATTTTTGAATTAGAAATGATCAAACCTTTTAACTTACCATTCCGTCAATGGAATATTTAGCTTTAGTCATTTCTTCCCTAACAAATTTAATTCGATCCATCATCGTCGATTTCTTTTGCATGGTGAGAGGTGCGTTTATCGCAATTACCGTTGCATTATTTGTAAGATCGTTATAATCGTACGTTCCGTTAATAATACCAACTAAATTTTCATCGATTGGCCTAAATACCACAGCCACTGTGCATGTACTGAATTCCTTGTCTCGTTTATCCAAAACTTTTTCTAAGCTAGCTATTAACCCCGCAATTAATACTTCAGTAAACCCTAATCCGAGTTTATTTTTAATTTTTTTAGTTAACGGAACATACTTGATACTACGTTCTATATAAAACGCAATGAGACGTTCGTTATTTATTATTTCATCAAATTCTTCCCCATCTTTTTCAAGTTTTAAAAAGTTTCGGTAAATGTAAGCGTCATCTAGTGTAAATATAGGTTTCGTTGTATATTTTGGATCGAGTTTTGTAGGTTTTGGTTGTTCTTCGGGAGTTGCAAATTTGTTGGCTAAACCTATTAGGGATGGACCATCACCTAAACAATGCCTAAATACAATCAGCATCGCTTTTTGTTGGTCTTTTTCATTCCATAAAACGCGTTGTGTAAATATTTCCCCATACCACAATCTTTTCCCATTACACATATTACGTAAAGACTTCTTTTTGATATGTTCTAATATTTCGTCACGAGTCAAACATTCTTTATCGTTAATTTTAGTAAAAACGCAACAATCATCAGAATTAACTTGGTTCTTTACGTAATAACTGTACCCCAAACAACTTTCGACGACGTAAGATAATTTCTTGGATGAGTTGTGTATATTTTTGAATAATTCTTGAATCCGTTTATTGACATCTTCATCATCTTTAGTGTGATTCAAAATTATTAGGCACCCAAGGGATGTCTTTTCCTCTGAGCATTCAAACACAGCGTCTTGTCCTGGTAATCTACCACCGTAATTATTGCCTAGTTTCAATATTAACCATAAATCGAGTCCGAATAAAAATATTTGAGTTAATAAAAATGCAAAAGATAAACAGAGCATGATTATAATTGATGCAATAACGAGACATGCTTGTATTAGTAAATATAGCGGATATGGGTGTTTTTTCTTTAATCCTGGTGGTATCCCTAATATGTACTAAAATTTAAATATAAAAAAAATAATAAGATAGAGAACAAGTTAAGATTTACCTTAATCAAGCAATAAATAGTAATGAAGTGATAGAATAACAGTTTCATGATGTATTTTATTTGACTAAACTAAAAATGAAACTTACATCGTTTTATATGTCGTTTTGAACATATTTAATCATTACGTGCTATTTTTGTAAAGTGTTTTAAATCTGCAATTTTACGGTGTTATTTTAACGATTTCGCAATTATTTCACAATTAGATGTAGCAATTATTTAATTACAATTGTATTAAAATAGATTAACCATTTTTTAAACAATAACAATTCAAATTGTGCGTTAATAACCTCACATGCACGTTATAATAGTTGTGTACACAGCAATAACCATACAAAGTGAATAAAATGTAACTTGGGAAATTTAATTGTAATTGAAGCAACCCCACAATTTCAGGATGAGTTATTTTTGTTACAAGAAATAATGGTATGCATAATAAGTTTACATAATTTATAATTCATGATATTAAATGCAAAGTAAAATTTTTGTATCAACACAATTGTAAGAAATAAACACCACACAAGACTGAGAACTCTATTTAATTTATCCTCATGAAAAAGTATATATATATATATATATATATATATATATAATAATAATTGAACAGATCCGAATTTTGCCTGGTGATCTGTTGTAGGAAGGTGGTGAAGTAAAAACGAGTAGATAATTAATTCTAACTAAATTTTATTATAAAAATTTTCAGTTTATATACAAACCCTTAATACTACAGATCACCAGGCAAATCTGTTCATGGTCCTTCGATCCGGAAAACGTTTGTGGCAAATCGAGTAGCAGAAATCAACAGGCTAAATAACGCAGCTGACATCATATCACGCGAAATTGATCCCGATCAGCTTGGTTACAAACAGAAGAAAAGTGGCCAAAAAACGATAAAAATTTGACCACAGAAGAAGAAACAAAATATGCAATCCCCCATTCCAGGGGGATAATGGTACTTGAGAGTACCGTCAAGCATTAAAATATATTTTAGTGATATTGCAGTATACAAAAGCTTTTATTGCTAATATAAAAATAATACATTTTTTAATATTTTAGAAAATAAGTAACACTTGCTTTAGCTAAATCACATTATGATATTCAAAAAAACAGTTTTTTCATCATTACAACATAAATAAACATTGCACGCAGTACATTTTGAGTGGGGTCTAGCTTTGGCAGAACAATCTTCACAACTTTCTCTTTCTTTAGAACTTGCGCTATGACATTTTCGTGGTTTACGCAGTTAATTTGAATATTTATTTATCAGACCTGTAGCTACAGAACGACGAAAATTATGTGAAAATTTATTTTCTATAATCTAAGTGTCAAAAAAGATGGTAATTGAAAATTTTCTGGAAGCCGTGTTTATTGAAATTAAGAAATGGAAGTTATTTTAAATTGAAGCTTAAAGCTTTCTGTTTAAATTGATATATAATAATCGTTGGGTTGGATTGCAAAAATATTGAAAAAAAAATGTTGAAACAAAACTTACATTTTTGTATAACCTAAAAGTGTCAAAAAAGATGCTAATTTAAAAATTCCTGGAAGCCGTATTTATTGAAATTAAGGAATGAGACTTGTTCTAAATTAAAGCTCAAAGCTTTCTCTTTAAAATGATGTATAATAATCGTTGGGTTGGATTGCAAAAATATTGAGAAAAAAAATGTTGAAATAAAACTTACATTTTCGTATAACCTAAACGTTTCAAAAAAAGATGCTAATTTAAAAATTCCTGGAAGCCGTATTTATTGAAATTAAGGAATAATACCTATTCTAAATTAAAGCTCAAAGCTTTCTCTTTAAAATGATGTATAATAATTGTTGAGTTGGATTGGAAAAATATTGAGAAAAAATATGTTGAAGTAAAACTTACATTTTCGTATAACCTAAACGTTTCAAAAAAAGATGCTAATTTAAAAATTCCTGGAAGCCGTATTTATTGAAATTAAGGAATGAAATTTTCGTATAACCTAAACGTTTCAAAAAAAGATGCTAATTTAAAAATTCCTGGAAGCCGTATTTATTGAAATTAAGGAATAAGACTTGTTCTAAATTAAAGCTCAAAGCTTTCTCTTTAAAATGATGTATAATAATTGTTGAGTTGGATTGGAAAAATATTAAGAAAAAAAATGTTGAAACAAAACATACATTTTCGTATAACCTAAAAATGTCAAAAAAGATGCTAATTTAAAAACTCCTGGAAGCTGTATTTATTGAAATTAAACAATGAGACTTGTTTTAAATTAAAGCTCAAAGCTATCTCTTTAAAATGATGTATAATCATTGTTGGGTTGGATTGGAAAAATGTTGAGAAAAAAAATGTTGAAATAAAACTTAAATTTTCGTATAACCTAAACGTGTCAAAAAAAGATACTAATTTAAAAATTCCTAGAAGCCATATTTATTGAAATTAAGGAAAGAGACTTATTCTAAATTAAAGCTCAAAACTTTCTGTTTAAAATGATGTGTAATAATTGTTGGGTGGGATTGGAAAAATATTGAGAAAAAAAAGGTTGAAATAAAACTTACATTTTCGTATAATCTAAACGTGTCAAAAAAAGATGCTAATTTAAAAATTCCTGAAAGCCGTATTTATTGAAATTAAGGAATGAGACTTGTTCTAAATTAAAGTTCAAAGCTTTCTCTTTAAAATGATGTATAATAATTGTTGGGTTGGATTGGAAATATATTGAGAAAAAAAATGTTGAAATAAAACTTAAATTTTCGTATAACCTAAACGTGTCAAAAAAAGATGCTAATTTAAAAATTGCTAGAAGCCGTATTTATTGAAATTAAGGAATGAGACTTATTCTTAATTAAAGCTCAAAACTTTCTCTTTAAAATGATGTATAATAATTGTTGGGTTGGATTGGAAAAATATTGAGAAAAAAAATGTGGAAATAAAACTTACATTTTCGTATAATCTAAACGTTTCAAAAAAAGATGCTAATTTAAAAATTCCTGGAAGCCACATTTATTGAAATTAACGAATGAGACTTATTCTAAATTAAAGCTCAAAACTTTCTCTTTAAAATGATGTATAATAATTGTTGGGTTGGATTGGAAAAATATTGAGAAAAAAAATGTTGAAATAAAACTTACATATTCGTATAACCTAAACGTGTCAAAAAAAGATGCTAATTTAAAAATTCCTGGAAGCCGTATTTATTGAAATTAAGGAATGAGGCTTGTTCTAAATTAAAGCTCAAAACATTCTCTTTAAAATGATGTATAATAATTGTGGGGTTGGATGGAAAAAATATTGAGAAAAAAAAAGTTGAAATAAAACTTACATTTTCGTATAACCTAAACGTGTCAAAAAAAAATGCTAATTTAAAAATTCCTAGAAATAGTATTTATTGAAATTAAAGAATGAGACTTGTTCTAAATTAAAGCTCAAAGCTTTCTCTTTAAAATGATGAGTAATAATTGTTGGGTTGGATTGGAAAAATATTGAGAAAAAAAATTTTGAAATAAAACTTACATTTTCGTATAACCGAAAAATGTCAAAAAAAGATGCTAATTTAAAAATTCCTGGAAGCCGTATTTATTGAAATTAAGGAACGATACTTATTATTAATTAAAGCTCAAAGCTTTCTCTTTAAAATGATGTATAGTAATTATTGGGTTGGATTGGAAAAATATTGAGAAAGAGAATGTTGAAATAAAACTTACATTTTCATATAACCTAAAAATGTCAAAAAAGATGCTAATTTAAAAATTCCTGGAAGCCGTATTTATTGAAATTAATGAATGAGACTTATTCTTAATTAAAACTCGAAGCTTTCTCTTTAAAATGATGTGTACTAGTTGTTGGGTTGGATTGGAAAAATATTGAGAAAAAAAATGTTGAAATAAAACTTACATTTTCGTATAACCTAAACGTGCCAAAAAAAGATGCTAATTTAAAAATTCATGGAAGCCGTATTTATTGAAATTAAGGAATGAGACTTGTTATAAATTAAAGCTCAAAGCTTTCTCTTTAAAATGATATATAATAATTGTTGGGTTGGATCATTTTTTTATACAGATTCTTTCTTATATAGTAGAAAGTACCAACAGCTCTTAGGCTCGTTACTACCATCTTCTGGTTAAGCTATCTAAGGGATTATTACTATGGTTACGGCTATTTCACTCGCTCTGATTGGCTAGTAGATGGGTTTATCTATAAGATAAATTTAACTAAAAGATGGTAGTAATGGACCTTAATGTACCGAATAGATGACTACAGTTTAAAATGAGTGTTTAAAACTACCGGTACTTTAAAGTACGGTCGGGACACAAAGGGTTAAATAAGCAAACGCTTTGCCTTCTATATCCAGCGCTTTCACAAAATTCTTGAAGAGTTCAAGTTTTATATGTAATGGTGGTAGAAGCATATTTTCTTTTTAATAAGAGGCAAATATTTAATGTTGCCCTCTCCCAGGGTGTGGCTTTTTTTTCAGACCATTGCTTCCTCTTATAATGGTGTTCCCATATAATGTTATAATGGTGGTTTCAAACTACTTTTATTGCTGTCAGTAAATAACCGCCACTCGTGTGCATTATAAGGCTGGCCAAGCTCCTCGAACAAACCGGGAATGTCAAAAACATATGTTATCAGTTGATGTATAATACTTTGTGTAAGGCCTGTCACGGTCACTGTAATATGTTACTCCAAAAAGTTATAAGCCTAACGATAATAATGATAAGCCCTAAGAAAGTGTACTGCCTAACGTTAAAAAAAGTCATAAAGTATAAAGCATTTTTAATATGAAATACATCCCACTAAGGTTTATATGACAATTACGACATAAAAAACTTGGTGTCCATTCTTCTTGAAGATGCTTAGCTGCTATTCCAAAGTATTGGAGATAATTTTCTTGTACCGAATTAGTAAATTTACGCATATTTTTCTTGACTTGTTGTCTTTTACTCATTTTATAATCAACTACGTATTTACTTAGAAGGTAAAAAAGAATTTTTCTGCGACTCTCCACAGATATTGAATGAATTTTTGGTTCACAAATTGCTCTAAAAGAAATCCCTTTTTTACATATTATGGACCATTGTTTTAAAACTACCGAACCGATTGGAAAAAAGTATTAATAACATCTATTGGCTATACAGTACTCTTTAATTTGATGAATAGCACGACAAGATCGGTTATATCTAACTCGAGATATGCTGTAAATAGTCAACTTACCTCTAAAAAAAAAATCATAGCTACAAAACGTATCCATAGAAAAAATTTTAAATGTGATTACATAAGAAAAATACAGTGGCGTCAAATGTACATTTCATGATTTTTTTTTAGACTAGTGTAAAATGTCAATGTCAACCATAATAATTCTAGTTTTTTATAATTTTTATTTATTAAAATTATTAATTAATTCAACTCTAAGTCTAATTCGTGACTTAATTTATCAATATTAGCAAAAATATTATCAAGAACTTCTTGAACCTCTTCCCCACTATTCATAACACCTTCTTTTGTCGCTAAAGTCAAGTAAAAACGATCATCATACGTAAATATTGTTAATAGAAAACCTAAACAAAAATATTTATTTCATTAATCCGATTTATTATGCTATAATAAACACCGACTTACGTGAGGTATAGAACTGTGGAATAAAAGGAATATTTGCTTCCACTTTAAATCCTGCTAGTTTTCCCGCTCTAAAACCTCCAACGTTAGTTATTGTCGATGTTACATTCATGATAGTTGTAACCAAATACTTTAGTATAAAAGCAGGCATCATATGTATGTTGCAAACTGAATAAAACGCCTTAAATTTGGAACATTTTTGAATTAGAAATGATCAAACCTTTTACCTACTTACCATTCCGTCAATGGAATATTTAGCTTTATTTATTTCTTCCCTAAGAAATTTAATTCGATCCATCATCGTTGATTTCTTTTGCATGGTGAGAGGTACGTTTATCGCAATTATCGTTGAATTATTTGCAATATCGTTATAATCGTACGTTCCGTTAATAATACTAACTAAATTTTCATCGATTGGCCTAAATACCACAGCCACTGTGCCTGTACTGAGTTCCTTGTCTCGTTTATCCAAAACTTTTTCTATGCTAGCTATTAGCCCCGCAATTAATACTTCAGTAAACCCTAATCCGAGTTTATTTTTAATTTTTTTAATTAACGGAACATACTTGATACAACGTTCTATATAAAACGCCATGTGACGTTCGTTATTTATTGTTTCAAATTGTTGCCCATCTCTTTCAAATGTTAAAAAGTTTCGGTAAACGTAAGCGTCATCAAGTGTAAATATAGGTTTCGTTGTATATTTTGGATCGAGTTTTGTAGGTTTTGGTTGTACGTCGGGAGTTGCGAATTTTTTGGCTATACCTAATAGGGATGGACCATCACCTAAACAATGCCTAAGTACAATCAGTATCGCTTTTTGTTGTTCTTTTTCATTCCATAAAACGCGTTGTGTAAATATTTCCCCATACCACAATCTTTTCCCATTACACATATTACGTAAAGACTTCTTTTTAATATGTTCTAATATTTCGTCACGAGTCAAACATTCTTTATCGTTAATTTTAGTAAAAACGCAACAATCATCAGAATTAACTTGGTTCTTTACGTAATAACTATACCCCAAACAACGTTCGACGACGTAAGATAATTTCTTGGATGAGTTGTGTATATTTTTGAATAATTCTTGAATCCGTTTATTGAAATCTTCATCATCTTCCTTCTGGTTCAAAATTACAAGGGTTGCAATGGATGTTTTTTCTTCTGTACTTTCAAACACAGCGTCTTGTCCTGGTAATCTACCACCGTAATTATTGCCTAGTTTCAATATTAACCATAAATCGAGTCCGAATAAAAATATTTGAATTAATAAAAATGCAAAAGAAAAACACAGCATGATTATAATTGATGCAATAACGAGACATGCGTGTATTAGTAAATATAGAGGATAAGGGTGTTTTTTCTTTAATCCTGGTGGTATCCCTAACAAGTACTAAAATTTAAATATAAAAAAATAATAAGATCGAGATAAATTTAAGATTTACCTTAATCGCGCAATAAATAGTTACGAAGTGATATAATAACAGTTTCATGATGTTATTTTATTTGACTAAACTGAAAATGAAATGTACATCGTTTTATATGTCGTTTTGAACGTATTTAATCATTATGTGCTATTTTTGAAAAGTTTTTTAAAACTGCAATTTTAACGTAATTATTTTACCATTAGATATATGTAATTATTTAATTAGAGTCATATTAAAACGGATTAACTATTTTTAAAACAATAACAATTAAAATTGTGCGTTAATAATCTCACATGTACGATTAACCGGGGAAATTTAATTGTAATTGAAGTAACCCCACAATTTCAGAATGAGTTATTTTTGTTACAAGAAATAATGGTATGCATCCGGATTTTGCCTGGTGATCTGTTGTAGGAAGGTGGTGAAGTAAAAACGAGTAGATAATTAATTCATACTAAATTTTATTATAAAAATTTTCAGTATTGAAATTAAGAAATGAAAGTTATTTTAAATTGAAGCTTAAAGCTTTCTGTTTAAATTGATATATAATAATCGTTGGGTTGGATTGCAAAAATATTGAAAAAAAAGATGTTGAAACAAAACTTACATTTTTGTATAACCTAAAAGTGTCAAAAAAGATGCTAATTTAAAAATTCCTGGAAGCCGTATTTATTGAAATTAAGGAATGAGACTTATTCTAAATTAAAGCTCAAAGCTTTCTCTTTAAAATGATGTATAATAATTGTTGGGTTGGATTGGAAAAATATTGAGAAAAAAAATGTTGAAACAAAACTTACATTTTCGTATAACCTAAAAGTGTCAAAAAAGATGCTAATTTAAAAATTCCTGGAAGCCGTATTTATTGAAATTAAGGAATGAGACTTATTCTAAATTAAAGCTCAAAGCTTTCTCTTTAAAATGATGTATAATAATTGTTGGGTTGGATTGGAAAAATATTGAGAAAAAAAATGTTGAAACAAAACTTACATTTTCGTATAACCTAAAAGTGTCAAAAAAGATGCTAATTTAAAAATTCCTGGAAGCCGTATTTATTGAAATTAAGGAATGAGACTTATTCTAAATTAAAGCTCAAAGCTTTCTCTTTAAAATGATGTATAATAATTGTTGGGTTGGATTGGAAAAATATTGAGAAAAAAAATGTTGAAACAAAACTTACATTTTCGTATAACCTAAAAGTGTCAAAAAAGATGCTAATTTAAAAATTCCTGGAAGCCGTATTTATTGAAATTAAGGAATGAGACTTATTCTAAATTAAAGCTCAAAGCTTTCTCTTTAAAATGATGTATAATAATTGTTGGGTTGGATTGGAAAAATATTGAGAAAAAAAATGTTGAAACAAAACTTACATTTTCGTATAACCTAAAAGTGTCAAAAAAGATGCTAATTTAAAAATTCCTGGAAGCCGTATTTATTGCAATTAAGGAATGAGACTTGTTCTAAATTAAAGCTCAAAGCTTTCTCTTTAAAATGATGTATAATAATTGTTGGGTTGGATTGGAAGAATATTAAGAAAAAAAATATTGAAACAAAACTTACATTTTCATATAACCTAAACGTGTTAAAAGAGATGCTAATTTAAGAATTCCTGGAAGCCGTATTTATTGAAATTAAGGAATGAGACTTATTTTAAATCAAAGCTCAAAGCTTTCTCTTTAAAACGCGAACTAAGTGATAAATACATGTTATATTTGTGCTAGGTGTTAGGTGATTACAGTGATGTTGGAATCATCGGATTGCTATTTTATGGATGTTAAAAGGTATTGCATTTTATTCATTTTTTTGTTAGAATAAATTAATTCATCTTTCTCTTTCCAGCTGAGCTTCGAAGTAAAATCCAAGGAAAACAATCCATTTGGTGAGTCGTTTCCAAATTTATTAATTTTTACCAAAACAAGTCATGGTAATTCGCGATTTGAGCAGTGTTATATTTCGGGAAAAAATCATTTTTGGATTTGTGCATGACAAATGCTACGATTCAATAAATTTTTGCATTTTGTGGTTGATAAATCATAAAACTTTTAATATTGTATTATGTATGAACATTTTCGAAACATTGTTTTTCGACATATAATGTTTTGAGACGCTTATATGACGCACTATCTTCTTTCTTTGTCTCTTTAGTACTCTTCAACTTACATTTTTGGTTTTGTTTTCCCTTATTGTACTAGTTGCACGCTAGAGTTTTTTTTTTTGAAATCCACCATGAGATTATCATTTGTAAAGAAGTTGTCAAAAAATACTTGTTGACTCGTTGGACCAGTCCCCTGTTTTTGGAGTAATGTTTTGACTTTTGATCATAATGGATTAGTAGAAGCTTCGATGGCTTTGCCAAAATAAAATAAAAAAATATAGCAGTATCCCGTAGAACTTGCTGCTACCCAGTTTTTATGGCCAAACCACACTGGCTTTCCTCGGATAAACTGCTTAGCAGGGTGATTGCCAAAATACTTTACCATCGATTCATCAATTGAAATATGTTCGTGCATCACAACCCACTGAAGCTTTTTTTATTAGTAGTCGAACTTTAAACATTTTGTCCGTGGTAGTAGTTTTAGAACTTTATTATATCGCGAAATCTGTATGTTGTTTAGATTAGTATATAAGTTAATCACTTCTTCGTTAAATATTTTTTGGAATATTTGTACTGTAGTGAGATCATTGAGTTGTTTTTTTACAGTTTCCTATCTGCCCAACATATCAGTTATTTCTTGTTCCCTGAAGGGTATCCTGGGTAACACTTACGCCATATTGGTTGCTGGTGACGACGATTTTTTTTTGTAATTTCGGCCAATGATTTATCATCGCACATAAATTTGACCAAATAACCTGTAACCTGTCCTCGTCGACATCTTCTTCATCCGTCACAACACTAGGTTCTGGCAGTATGACCGCTAATTCGTAATCAACGTCAGTTTTTTTTTAAATAGTAATAACTACTTTCTCCAAGCCATTATAACGATTAGAAACGTCAAAACGTGCCGAAATCATTGTATAGTAGACGCCACGAGAGCTGGCAGTAAATCATCGTTTTCCGCTCTTACAAACGCCATACGTAGTTCACAAACCGCTAGAGAGTAATGTGTGTTAGAAAGAGATAGCATTAGTCTGCTGTACAATTCAAATGGCCACGTCGAAAAAGTACGTCTGTTCTTCTAAAGGATGTAACTCTATAATTATAACCTCAAATCGAAACGTCTTGTGAGCGTTGTCATGAATCTGTTAGTGTTTTCATAAGCCGAAAATGTTTTCTTTGAAAGGAAAATCATTAAATAATATCTTTGACAATGTTTGACATATAACCTCCATTACTAACATAACCTACATTTAAATGTATATGGTGAAATAATGTAAGTCGTACGTCCATATCTTGATTCATACCATTTTTAAGCGATCTGTTACTGCCAGCTCTCGTGGTTTCTACTACAGCAGAGATCTGGATAAAAGTGTAATTGTTATATGGATTCGGCCACTTTATGATTGCTTTAAGCATGATATTTTGTTGTTATAAGTAGCTAAACATATTTTTTTGCCTTTTGTGCTTGAAAAATCATAAAACTTTAATTATTAACTTTGCGAAAATGAAATAAATTGAAATTGGATGTAAACCACTGCAAATAATACTAAAGTTTCAGTTTAGCTTAAAAAAACTGATTTGGAAAAATGATAATTTTTATTTGAGGAACGAAATCGAATATGGATTATCTTTGGATAGATGTTTCGTCATTGACATCAACATTTTTGTATTGGCACGAATAAATTTCCTATAATATGCCAGAGGACCTGGGATAGTTCCTGGTGTTCCTGCAATAACGCGATTCATTGCTGGTTGCAATGTTGATGGTGCATTACAAAGTCCAAACGGCATGGGCTCTCAGGCCCAGCGAGATTTTAGTTACTCATAATTTTCTTAAAATAATTTCAATCGGCTTGAGCATTTAGATATGCTCTAAACACGTCTTTATTCAATACACACTTGATTCAAAAACATTCAAGTGTAATTAGCAATCGAAAAAAAAATCATTTCCATTAGCACCCCGTATTTGCATAAACCGGGCCTCCGAAGCCCGTGTACTACTAGTTACTATAGAACAAGTTTCAACTTGTTCATGACAGGTTGAGGGTTATTATAATTTGTCAAACACTGCTGCGCGGAATTGTGCGTGTCTGTACAAGTTAAAACGTGCATTACTGTTGGATGTATAAAAGTAGGTGCAGCTGTTTTTCATTCAGTTGGAATAGAAGTTGGATTGAGGGAACTTGTGAGATACATATGATAATGGCGTCAAAATGGGATGTGAAAAGCATGAGATTTGGTGACCCCTGTTATGAAGAAATATTGGTGCAGTAGGCAACTGAATGTGATGATCCGCCTTCTAAAGAAAGTGATGTGTCAGAAGCAGAAAATGATGACACAGAAGATAGAAATTTCGAATTGGTTCCTGACGAGTATTCTAGATCCAGTTCTGATCATGGTGACGATAATTCAGAGGATGATGTTGATGATATTGGTAAGCCTTCAACGAGCGGTTACATTGCTCCAAGTGATCTGGTATGGAGTTTGGAACCTCCAGCAAAAAACAAAATTCAACCACACAACATTATTCGACGTGCGCTAGGACTAGCAAGGAAACATATGGCTGCAACACCAAAAGAAACGTTTCAGTTATTTGTAACTCCAGTTATTGTACAAGAAATTGTGAACTGTACTAATTTAGGGGGCAAACGTGTTTATGGAGCAAAAGAAAAACCGTGGAAAGATGTAACTGTTGATGAACTTCTTGCATTCTGTGGTTTACTTATTCATGCGGGATTTGACGACAAGAGAACCCGGAATGCGCGTTTGGAAACCGATAAATAAGCAATGTTGTCCTACATTTAGGATTTATTCATTCAGCAATGCAAAACCTGCGTCATACCTGATACTAATGTAACTATTGATGAACAACTCGTTGGGTTTAGAGGTAGATGCACATTTGTTCAATATATGCCAAATAAACCGGCAAAATATGGACTTAAAATATTTTGAATGTGTGAATCTACGTCTGGTTATGCTTTGGATGGTTTAGTTTATGTTGGTCGCCAGCCCGGAGAACCTCCACATAAAAACCTGGAGCTTGAAGTAGTACAAACTCTTGTGCGTGGCATTCATAATTCTGGTCGCAATCTCACGATAGACAGTTTCTTCACTAGTGTTCCGCTAGCAACTTATCTCTTGGATAAAAATATTACTGTTATTACTGTTTTTACTGTTTACTGAAAGCCTCAAAAGATCGTGTAGTCTACTCTTTATTGTTTTGTTTTCGAAATAACGTATCCATGGTAAGTTGCGCACGTAAAAAGAACAAATGCGTAACTTTACTAAGCACCATGCACCACGACGCATCTATCAATGACGACGCTAAGAGGAAGCCTGAAATCATCTCTCATTATAATAAAACAAAGGGCGGTGTTGACATCATGGATCAAATGGTGTCGACATACAAAAGGCAAAGTAAACGATGGCCCATGACATTTTTCTTCAACATAATTGATGTTGCAGCACTCAATACATATATAGTCTTTACGAAGGAACTTCCAAACTACAACATAGGAGTGACTCACAAACGCAGAATGTTTTTAAAAGATTTAGCGAAGGAACTAGTGATACCACATATGCAGAGAAGATCTACCCGCCAGCCGCTCACACAAGTGCAACAATTAAGGGAAAAAGATAATAATAATAATAATATACCTTTATTTACGTTAAGAAAACAAAAATACAGAGACACAATAGAAAAATCAAAGATAGGCGTAAATAAAGTGCAAAAGAAAGAAAAAATTAACCCCGGCAATATGCCATAAAAAAAAAACCGTGTACATGGACAGAGACATAGCAACTGGCATGGGATGGGAATGTTAAATCCCTTTGAGTGTTAACTGCCTTAATCACGACTGTCGTGACATACAACTGTTTTACTGTCATCAAACCAGATTCTTCAAACAACAGTACAGAAGGATAGATACGAGGTTTATGCAACATTACTTTCATAATCATTTCAAAAATCATAAACAGTTCGCGATTCAATACACGTTTGTTCTCGTGCTCCGTCTTTTTTGGATGATTTATAGCGTTTGACGGCGTAGTTTTGATTTGCTAGTATACAAATACGTTAATGAGTTGGTATACATTTGCGGTGATTTAGTGATTATCTTCTCTAATTTGAGTGTTTTCGTTAAGACGGGTGTAAAGTTTTTAAGGTTTTCGCCTTCATTTTCGGTAAATCTTGTTTCTCGATAAAACCGGTCGTTATGCCAGTGAAGAAGAAATTTTGTGGGAGGTGTAGTCAACTGGTGGGGAGAGACACACCTGGAGTTCAGTGTGACGCTTGCCGGGCGTGGTTTCATGCCAAATGCGTGGATATCGCCAGAGAGTCTGCGGTCGCCTTATCGGTCGCTGGCGCATCATGGAGGTGTTCCACTTGCAGATCGCCTATCTCATTCCTTTGGTGCCCCTCCTGGTACTCCTGCCGATCATGTTTCTTCTGTCACCCTTGAAACTGTTTGCGAGATGATTGGAGAAATGCGAACAGAAATGCAGAGAATGACTTCACGATATGATGAATTGGTTGAGTCGGTACAATTTTGTAGTCAGCGGGTAACAGATTTTGAGGCGACTGTGAAACGCTTTCAGGATCAATTGAAGATTATAGATAAGCTGAATGCCGAAAATATGTCGCTGCGCAAACAAGTAGATGATTTGTCTGGTCGTGTTGGTGACCTGGAACAATACTCCCGAAGAAATAACTTAGAACTACAGGGCGTTCCGGAAAAAGATAATGAAGACCTTTTGATGGTGTTGAAAACCATGGGTGATTTTATTGGGGTTCCTGTGTCTTCAACGGATGTGGACGCAGCTCATCGTGTCCCGCACGGTCCTGGAAATCAAAAACAAAATCGTGGAACGAATCCTAAGGGTATTGTGGTCAGGTTTTGTAGTCGTCTCACCAGAGATAACTTTCTGGCTGCTGCAAAGCTAAAGAAGCGTTCTGGTCCTCCGGGTTCGCCACCTGGCCTGTCTATTGATGGTGTCTCTGAACGCTGTTTCATCAACGAACATCTGACGCCTGCGAATAAGTTTTTGTTAAGTAACGTAAGGAAGGCTGCCAGAGAGAAGGGCTACAAGTTTGTCTGGACGCGTGATTGTAGAGTTTACGTCCGTAAGAATGAAACTGCGCGCCCTATAGTAATTAGGAAAGTCATCGATGTTGATAAACTTTAATTTTTCTGCTTTTTACTGTATATTTTTTTCTCGATGATATTATTTGTACAATGGCTTTATCTTTTTATTATCAGAACGTTCGGGGTCTTCGCACCAAACTGCAATCTTTGCATAATAAACTCTTGAATGCGGATTTTGATGTCGTGTGCCTCACTGAAACGTGGTTACATCCCGGTATTTATTCCTCTGAAGGGTTTCCTTCCTCCTTTCATGTTTTTAGATGCGATCGCCCGAATTCTTATTGGAGTTGCAGCGTATCTTCCTGCAATTCTTCAGTCCGCCTGGTTCACTGGTGTTGACGCTGTCGGTGTAACGTTGCGCTCGGGATG
>NW_019280771.1:37654-91662 GCF_000648695.1 Onthophagus taurus | reverse complement strand
ACCGAGGCAACTTAGGTGGGACACCCTGTATATATATATATATATATGGAAAACAAAAAACAAAAAATCGCTCAAATCAAGTTAAATCCAAAATGGCTGAGAGGTTTGTGAACTTAATAGTTTGAGTCAATTAAATAAAACAAAATTTTCCTCTTTCTTGCTATTTATTTTATTATGCTTCTAAATCGATTTCGAGGATACATTTTTCGTATCTTTTGTCAAATGTAAACGCGTGTTTTGTTTTATATTATTTTTGGTTTTTGTTTTAAGTGTATTTTAACTTTTGGTTTTGAATTTGATATTCTATTATATTTGTTCAATTATTAAAGTAAGAAATTTTCAAGTTTGGATAAAAAAGATGAAGTTAACTTTGGAGGATGTGTTAAATTTGATGATTAATATATTTTTTCAACTAAACTGACAATTCTACTGAAGATGAGGATTGTTTCCTCGAAATCGATTTAGAAGCATAATAAAATAAATAGCAAGAAAGAGGAAAATTTTGTTTTATTTAANTCAAGTAATAGAGCATGATCCACAGAATCAAATGCCTTTCTTAAGTCTAAAAATATTGCCATAGCATGCTTAGAATTATCTAATGATTCGTAGATCATCCCCGTTAGCTCAGCTATAGCATCAGAGGTACCCCTCCCCTTTCTAAAACCAAATTGAAAATCAGATAAAATTTTATGCTTCTCTAAAAAGTCATTTAACCTCACGTAAATTATTTTCTCTAAAATTTTTGCGAAGCTGGTAATGAGTGAGATCGGACGATAATTGTTTACATCTTCTGCGGACCCTTTTTTAAATAAAGGTTTGACAACTGATTTTTTACGACTACGAGGAAAGTGCCCCTCATCTATTATCCTGTTATAAACAATACTAAGTGGTTCAGAAATTTCATGTGCTATCTTTTTTAAAACGGTTGCGCTCAGAGTATCATGCCCAGAACTTAACTTATTTTTTAAGTTATTGATTACCCTTTCTACTTCGTTCTTAGATGTTGGAGTAATAAAAATCGAGTGGCTGTTACGCGGAACAATTGATGTGATATCGAATTCTGGATAGGTTTGAACCATAGTATTAATGTTGTGTACATTGAGAAAATGGTCATTGAATGCATTGGCAATATCACTATCAGCCAAAAGCTTTTGACCAGACACAGTTAATTGTGCAGGTGACTCACAACGTTTTTCCTTGTTTAATATAGATTCGGACAACTTCCACATCTTTCCGCCGTTTTTATTAACCTGCAATGCCAACTTTTCGTAATAATTTAACTTTAATGATTGAATTAGTATGGGTATAGTGGACTTGTAATATTTATAAAGTTCTATTAATTGTTGATTTTGTGGATTCAATATGATTTGTCTAAATAATTTATCCCTAACCGAAATTGACACAACCAAGCCGTTTGATATCCATGGTTTACGTTTCCGACATTTGAAATTTATTTTTCTATTGACCATAGCTTTCTTTATTTCATCTTTTATAACACTTTCTAAATTATTTATGCATTCATCAATATTTCCAACTAAATGAGTCGACCAGTTAATGTTCTTTAATCTGTTCTGCAAAGTATTATAATTTAAAAATGATTTAGTTGTATCTGCCTGATACGCGACCCTCTTGGTAGGACTCCTCACCTGTGCATCTTTAAAACATAGCTGTATAAAAATCGGATAGTGATCGGTTATTTTTTGATGGAGGACTAGTGGCAGAATGTTATCGTCAGCAAGGTTAGATTTAAGAAACATATGGTCTATACAGGTACTTGAATTAAGCTCTACACGAGTTGGTCTATTTATATAAGATTTGAAACCGTTTTGCGCTAGAAGATTAGAGTAAGTAACGACGACATCAGAAGCAGAGTCGAGAAGGTTAAAATTTAAATCGCCCACGATCAATTCTAGGGATTTAACACAACAACCACTCAAGTAATCCTCAAAACTTCTCAAAAACTCATAACAGTCTAATGACGGTGGTCTATAGAAACAACTTATTGAAGCTTTTATAGTACCATATAAAATAATGTTCAATCTCATAATTATTAAATTGTCAACTGAGTGTAAATCAACCTCACACTTTAAGTTACATTTAACGTAAGCAATAACCCCATCGTTTTGATTAAATCTACTATTTGAGTAATAAAGGTTGTAATTTGGAAGATAGTAGTAGCCTGTGCACTCCACACTCCAAGTCTCAGTAAGAACTATGCAATCAAAGACGCCGTCATATTGCGAGAGAAGTACTAACAGTTCATCAAAATTTTTATTTAAACTGCGTATATTAATGTGCAAGACATTTAATTTAATTTGCAATTGAGAAAACTTAGAGACTGCATCGTAAAAACTCTCTGCACACTCGACAACGCCTGTACCTACAATTTGATTGTCTAAATATTCGTACAGTTCAAAATCAGGACCGGAATTTTGCTATTTAAATCTATCTCACTTAAAATTCTTACTGCATTGACCTCAGAGTCCCGCCTGGCCATAATTTTCTAGTTCTTCACCCATACAAACTTATATCCTGCTACTCGTGCCCTGGCCTTGGTAAAATGAAGTAGTTTTTTATTTAGTGATGTTAGATGCTCATTCAGGAATATTTTTTGTCCCAAAGATTTTCCAGGGATGCAGTTATTTGAGATGATTAGAAATTTCTTCGCTACCAGTAAATCTCTCTTCTCTCGGGTTTTGAATTGGGCCACAAGCGATCGATTAGCATTTGGTAAACGATGTGCTACGTCGACATCATCTTCAGTGATATTCAGCCCTATCTGCTGTGATANGGGATGCAGTTATTTGAGATGATTAGAAATTTCTTCGCTACCAGTAAATCTCTCTTCTCTCGGGTTTTGAATTGGGCCACAAGCGATCGATTAGCATTTGGTAAACGATGTGCTACGTCGACATCATCTTCAGTGATATTCAGCCCTATCTGCTGTGATATGAGTGATACCAGATTTTTGCAGTTTTCGCCCGGAATATATATATATGTTGTAAATATATTGATATATACTATTATCTTGGTAGGTATCAACTTTATAACAAAACATTTTATTGAAAAGTTGTTTAATATTTTATTTGCCATAATAAGACAGCATTCAATTGTTTTTATTTCAGAAAACAAATGAGCAACGAATAACACTTGAAGTTTTTTAAATGGCAATGCACCCTTTTGTTAGGCTCATTTGATAGGGATTTTTTTCTCTTTACGATGACGTAAAATTTTAGTACCCTTATACCAGAAAATGTTTGAAAAAATGTCTAGGAAAAATGTCAAACATTAATCTAGATATCCGAGATCGTCAAGTACCTCGAAGTACCTCCAATTATTGGAGATGTACACTAATTTTTCGTTTATTTGTTTTATTTTGTATGTAAATTTAATTTACAGTAATAATTCGAGGTACTTGACGATCTCAGATATCTAGATTAATGTTATTGACTAATTTTTATTAATAAACAATTTTTCCATTTTTCTCAAAAATTTTCTGATGTAAGGATACAAAAATTTTACGCCATCGTAAAGGGAAAAGTAATCTCTATCAAATGAGCCTAAAGAAAAAATACATTGCCATTTAAAAAAATTTAATTATTATTCGTTACTCATTTGTTTTCTGAATTAAAAACAATCAAATGCAGTCTTATTATGGCAAATAAAATATTAAACAAGTTTTGTATAAAATGTTATAGATTACATGTTATACATACCTACCAAGATATATACTATTTTCCATACATAATGGGCACCCTGTATATAAAAATACATAATATACATAAAAAATATACACTAATTCACTAATTTTTGAAAACTTACAAAATTTACAAAAAACTTTACATACAATGCACGGTGAAATTATGGAACATATTTATATTTTTTAATGATTAACAAAATTGTTTTACAAGAAAGGCGAATGACGTCAATTCTATTGAATCAAAACACGTTTTGTGACTCCATATTCACTTCCGGAATCAATCATTTATTTTTCAGTTACGACGTCATCGATATTTTTTCTAAATTGGCCATATGCACTTATTTGCGCAATCTGACGGGGAATTTTTATTTGCGAGCAATGATGTATGTATTGGTATGGGTTACACAACAAAATTTTGGAGAAATGAATCTTTAACTGGACTGATTTTTTAACAAACGATAAAATGACATTACCCAATGATTTTATAATCCGTTGTTCGAAGTGTGTTCTCCCCAATTTTCTTAATTTACAGAATTCGTTGCAATGTGCTTAACATGGCCAGCTGCTGATAGTTTATTTGTGTATGTTGTATTGAAGAAATAAAGTTTATAAAATAAAATTAAAGTTTTTAAAAATGTGTTCGTCAGTTAAATATTGCTTAATAGGTTTGTTCCAACAAGCGGTCGAACTCGTCCGTTACTCGTCAAATGCAATCGCACATGTCAAGTAATGTCGTCACATTTCAGAGGATTTCATTGCATTATTTAACTGTGCGATTGCATTTGACGAGTCCACGACGAGTCAAACCGCTGGTTGGAACAAACCTAATATGAACAAGGAAGAGATAATCACAAATCTAAAACCGATGCAAACATGAAAAATAAATATTGCACTAAAACAAAATTAAACAACGCAGTACAAATAAAGACAAAACAAATAATAATAAAAAATACAGGAAATAGTTATTATAATAAGCTAAAACTTTCGTTATGTAACCCATACCGATATTTACATCGGTGCTCGTAGAAATGTTCCATAATTTTGCCGCAAACTGTATAAATTGTTTATAATGAACAAAAAAAAAACATTCTAGTTAGAAAGTGCAAATTATTATTCAATTTGGAAGCCAAATTAAGTATAATAATGCGAATTTAATAAGATCTTTTCGTTTTCTCTTCCCTCAAATTTTTATTAAACAATAGATATTTATTAAAATACAAGGTCGAATTGTATCAATTCTCACAAGCTATATAAACATTCCATTTGCTTCTCGTCTTTGAGTAATTAAATAATTTTTGTTTGTCTATAAATAGAAGCTGTGTTTACCTGTCAGTAGTCAAAGAGTACATACTCAATTACTTCTAGCTATCAAATAAAGTCAAGGCAATGATTATAATTGGCGAGTTGTACGACCACGACAATAACACCTTCGAACATTCGAAAATAATCTTACTTCATTAGCTAACAAAGACGATTTCTTAAAGATGCTAAACTACCTAATGTTAAAGTGCCGATTTAGCCGTGACGTTTTCACTTCTAACAACCATTTGACCGTGGTTTAATATCTCGGATAGGTATCCTGTATCTCTCTCTGGTAGTTGTGTTTAGAACGTACAATAGAATGAAGGTGACTTCTAATGGGAGATATAAACAATTGAAATTAAACTAATGTCAAGATTGAAATTCAAAGATTTAATTTGTGATATAGATAATTAGTTTGTAAATATAAGTGAAAGATTATTCTTCGAATCCTTTTTTGTGATATTAAATATAGTTAATGTTGACTTAAATCAACGTACATCTCGTTATAAATAGGTGAGAACTTTTTTGCATGTGCAATCTACTAAAATTTTATCTTGTTTACTGATAAAGAGATTCATGGGATTAAAAACAACACAGAACAATATGTATAATAAAGTGAAAATTAATCCGTAAATAATTTCTTCACACCACTATCAATTATTGTAATAGCGTTGCAACGAATGCTTTATCTATAAACATGCTGGTTGTTCTAAATCTGGAATTTCTCTTTGATAAGAATTAATCAGAATTTTGCAACTATAGTCGAAACGGTTTGGAACTTATCACGCGTATAATTAGTATTGTTCTTTTAAAAATGTATTAATGGTTCGTTAAACGAATAACTATGCTTTAAGTGATATTTTAATCTATATGTATGTATGTTTATCTTGCTTCTTTAGAACTAGTTTATGGTTTCAATTTCTATACTTTACTTATTTCAGGTTAAAAAATTCCAAATTTAAAAAAATCATATCTCATATAATAATTATATTTCGATGATTTAAGCACAGTTTTATAGCAAATTTAATAAGGTTTCAACGCATTAAAAATATTTCCTTCGTTGGCATAAATTATGGTAATAAAATTATTTTAATTCAACCTCGTGATTTCATACCTTAAATGACCAAAATGTATAAATACTAAATTTGAAAACATATCTCAAAAAGTAATTGAGAGCACACATTTTAAGTATGGTTTTATAACAAATTTAACAAAGCTTATAATATTATTTTAATCCAACTTCGTGATTAGGGATTGTTAAGTGTTAAAAATGCTATTTATGACATCGTACCGCAATAACGAATTGTGACATCATCACGAAACAAGAAGCATATTTAAATAAATTTAATTAGCTTTTAATGAGTTGAAATTTCGACGTTATGAAATGTTTATTCATCACTGCATATTTACTTATTACAGATTAAATCTACTATAAATACAAAATTTTAAAAATCATATCTCAAAAAGTAAAATGCTATTTACATGCTATCTAAATGCTATCTACATGCTATTTACATATCGAGATGAATATTATAAAATTATAAAATGTAAACGTGTTCTTTACTTAATTTATTATTACCTATTTAAAATTTAGATACAGGATGTTTCACTTAAAACTCCCAGGCCAAGTATCTCTGGAATGGGTTGAGATATTTTAGTTTTGTAACACGTTGTTGTTAGAGTACATAACTGACTTCAGTTCTTAAGTATTATTATTTTTCATTATACAAAAATAAAGGTGGCGCTACAGTCAAAAGAAACTTTCCCTACAACACAAACTTTTAATTAGATGTATGTGATAGAACATCGTAAACTTCTCCATCGCTTGTTTTTATTTTCTCGGAACTAGTTTCGGCTTATAAAGCCATCGTCAGCCGAATCTATGATTAAAAAGGTTTATAAAAGATTTCTCTTTTGGTTGAACAATTTTTCTTTAAAATACTTACAGTCAAGTTAAAAAATTCTTCTAAGAATATAGTTATTATATTTATACTTAGTTAACTGAAATAAAAAATTAATAAAAAGTTTGTGTTGAACCTTTATTTTTGTACAATGAAAAATAAAAATACTTAAGAACTGAAGTCATTTACGAACTCTAACAACAACTTCTTAGAAAACTAAAATAGCTCAAGCCATTCCAGAGATACTTAGCCTGAAAGTTTTAAGTGAAACATCCTGTAGACAACAACAAAATTTGATATCTTAATCCACTTCAGGACATTATAAAATTAGTGTCTCAAGATGGCCTTCTTTTTTTTCCTTATTACAAGTACAGGTAAAATGAATTTCGATTATAATTATTTATAAAGTTTCAATACACTTCAAATACACCCCAGTGAGAAAAGTTAACGTACAGGGCCAATTACAGTTTTTTATTGTCTACGAATACCAAAAATCGTAAAAACTTGATTTTTTTAAATGTAATTAAATTATCGATCCACAAAATTAATTAATCATTTAAATGTGATCGTAACATATTTACTGTGGCAGCACCGGATTTATCAATAAATATCACTGCATTTCCCCAATTTCGCTTCGAATAAAATTGAGTAAAAAAGAGGTATATCACATATTTGGACTATTACTGTGCTAGTACATGTACTGTTTGTATTGAAGTTTGGTGAAATGGCTCCAACAAGAAATCCAACACACTTCCATTGAAAAGGATTTGATAGAACTATGGAATGAAGGAAAATCCTTCCGCCAAATTGCTGCAGTAGATGGTAGGTCTCATTCTACAGTCTAAGAAGTTATTAAAAATTATAAATCGACCGGTTCCACTGCTGAGAAACACCACATAATTAAGGAAGTGCAGCAAAATTCAAAACTTACGGCTTCTCAAGGCGACTAGAAAAGATTTCAGAAAACCATTTGAAGTGATAGTGCGTGCAAAATTCTAAAAAACTAGCCTTCGTAACCGAGTTGCACGCAAGAAGCCGTTTGTATCATTAATAAACAGACAGAATCGAATTACTTTCGCCAAAGAACACGTAAATAAGCCGCTAGATTGCTGGGAAAAGGTAATTTTCTCTCACAAAAGCTAGTTTTGTATATTTGGAATCAAGGGACGCAAGCTGGTATGGCGAAAGCTATATCTCTAATAGTTTTTAATATATATACGTAAATTAATATTGACGAGCATCATTCTAGTAATTCTTCCATCATAGGTAGCCATGGATTAAAAATATAACATTTTAAAATAGAACATTTGTTAATTTGACTCAGTGTCAAATCACAGTATTATAGTCTTGCATTTGTTTCTTAAAAATGCCAAATCACCAGAAAATGGTTCAAAGGCAGCTGTCCGACTTTATCGCAAAAAGTATCCAGATCGAGCTGTTCCGGACCACAAGTTTTTTACCCGATTGGAACAAAATTTAAGAAAAAATACAGAAGCGTTTTCCTATAGGAAACATGTTCCTATTAAATAAACCTTATGCAATGATGGCGTCGTAGCTGAAGTTTGTCAGTTTTTTGAACATAATCTTAGAGCATCTGTTAATATGGCAAGTCAACAATTAAATATTTCCTATTCCTCCATACATCGAATACTTAAGAAGAACGGATATTTTGCATACAAATTAAAGAACTTGCAGCTTTTAAATGAAGATAACCGTAATAAACGCATAGATTTTTTAGCGGATATGGCCATATTGGAAGACTACAATAGAAGGATATATAAGAACATTTTATGGACTGATGAGAGCCGATTTGTAAGTAATGGGCTTCCAAATAGGCAGAATAAAAGATACAGGGCCACTGAAAATCCTAATATGATTAATGAAGTCGAAAATCAAGGCCACTTTAGAATTAATGTATGGTGCGGCATAATCGCTCGATATTTAGTGAGTCCATATTTTTTCGATTAGAATTTTAATGGACCAATCTTTCTCCATTTCTTAGAAAATGAAGTGCCCGATTTATTGCAAGATTTATTGCTCTCATACAGAAAAATGTATGGTTTCAAATGGATGGAGCGCCCCATCACAATATTATATTTCGTTATTACGCAATATATGAACCGCGTATATCCTGAGAGATGAATAGGAAGATCTGGTCCAGTGCGTTGGCCAGCTAAGACAAGTTTAAGCTGCATGGACATCTTTTTATGGGGCACAATCAAGAATATTGTATACAGTACTCCCACAAACAACGTTGAACATCTTAAACAAAAAATTCGTGATGCTTGTAATACGATAAGTCGTGATACTCTTAAAAAAGTTACTAATAATGAAGTGAGAAGCCGGTTTCAGCACTGTTTGGCGGCGAATGACGGTCAGCTTGAGCACACTTTGTAGGTGCAACATATTATGTTTCTGTTATTTTAATTTATTAAAATCAAAATTTATTGTTTTAAGTTTTAAAAAGTTTATGATTGTCTCAACCAATTGTTCTATACTTTTATTTCGTTGTTATTTTGTTACTATTCAGTTTATTAAAATGTTTTGTAAACTAACTTCCAGATCTATTATATTATTATTTTATATTAGTAAATTTTTGGTCCATAGCTACCTATGATAGAAGATATATCAGGATAACACTCGTCAATATTAATTTACATATCCCGTTATATATTAAAAACTATTAGAGATATAAAAAAACTTTCTTATTCAACATTGCTAAGAATTATATAGGCATCCTATTCCTAAACCGAAAAAAATGTGTTTGTTGAAAAAATAAATTTGTGTACGTCTAGCGTCGTCGTCCAAAATTTGTAACACCTGATGTTTCTTAAAGCTGAGAAGATACTATTTAAAATGGTATACATTCTTTTTTCGAAAATTTTACTTGTTTCCCATAAAAGAGGTGGGGCGTCGACTTTGGCTGACCCTGTACATGCCAGTGTGGCACGGTGTAGGTCATATTGATTTTTATTTTCTTATTGACAAGTACAATTATTTTATTAATGCGTAGTGCTTCATGATTGGAGAAGCTTTGGTCTATCCGAGATTTCATCTGTTTTTCTTGTTGGTTCATTTGAAGAGGGGCAGACGTTTTGCCAAGTCACCTGTCGGCAGACTGGAGACTGTGACAACGCACTGAAAATGCCAGGTGAGATCTTTCCAACACAAACAATTATTTGGATATACTTAACCCGAATTTGAAGCGGAGCTTTACTGGTAAAGTCTATGTCAAAGCATCTAGCAGAGGTTATCAAGTGGTACCTACAAGCTATCCTACTTTTATGTACAGTACGTTAACTTTTTCTGAAGGTATTTTTCATGTGTCTTTTGTTTTTGGTATTGTTGTGGCATTGAATTTAAGTTTATAGTTTTTTAAATCTTCCTGTACTAAAAGACTGAATTCCAATCCGTAAATAAAGTACATACAATTTTTGTTATAAAATAAAAATTTACATCTATTTTTTTCATTTGTTCAATAGAGGAATGTTGTGTACGTTAACTTCCTCTAACTACGAATTGAGATATCATCATAAACTAAGAACCGTTTTAAAGCAAATTTACTTAGTGATTAATGAGTTGAAAATTATTTCTATAGTTCCAGAAATTTCGTCATTTTGAAATTTGTACTCATCTCATGTACTTTTGTTTGTTTATAAATACAAAATTTGAAAAACCATATATAAAAAAAATAATTAAGATATCGAGATAATATAATATTAGGAACAGTAAAAATGAGATATCATGAAATATGATCCGTTTTTAAGTAAATTTAATTAGCATTTAATTAGTTGAAAGAAACATTTTCTATATTTCTATAAATTTCGACGTTATAAAATTTTGATTCATCTCTGCACAATTACGTATTACAAGTTAAATTTATCAACACCAGATTTGAAAAATCATATCTCAAAAAGTAATTAAGTTATTGAAATGATTTAAACGCAATTTTGTAGCAAATTTGATAAAATTTTATGTTCAGAATTACTTCTATATTTGCACAAATTTATTACCTGTAAATACTTATAACAGGTTATATTTGTAAATACTAAATCTGAATGCATTATATCTCAAATAGTAATTAAGACATCGAGATGATTTAAGCACAATTTTATAGCAAATTTAATAAAGTTTCAAGACACTAAAAATACTCCTTCGTTCCTATAAATTCCGGAGATTAAATTATTTTAATTTAACCCCACCATTGTAGAGCTTCAGTGATAAAGATGTAATTTAAAGCATCGTACCTGAATAACAAATGTGATATCATCATGAAATCGTTTTTAAGTTAATTTAATTAGTATTTAGTGGATGATTTAGTGGATAGTCGATGATTTCTATATTACCACAAATTTCAATGTTATGAAATCTTTCTCCTCTCTATACCTATATCCCTCTCCATTGCGATAACTACAGAGACTACAGATTGCGTTAATCTTACTAATGAATCGATACGGAGAGAGAAACGTGCGTTTTTTGAATACAAGATTGGTCGTTGTGGGGCAAATAGTATTGGATGTTGTTAAGGGGAATCGGGCTGGCTCCGAAGCGCTCGTTTTGCGTTGCGGACGATCTTGCTGACCCTGATACCATAAATCAGTTCTTCATAAACTCGTTGCCCAATTTGCCACGCGACAATGAAATGTATGATTTTTATATGTTTCATAGCATAATCGTAAATAAATTCTCGTTTAGGCGGGTTGATGAGGACCAGGTGATGCGCGTCATACACAGTATTAAAAATAACTCGGCGGGTCTCGATGGTTTAAACATTAAATTTATTCAACTTTGTTCTCCTCATATTTTGAATTTTATTACACATTTGCTAAATGGGTGCTTCTCTGTAGGTTGCACTTGTTGGAAAAGGTCCATGGTTCTGCCTCTACCAAAGAAAGCGAATGTTGATCACCTCAAAGACCTTCGTCCAAAGAGTATTTTACAATCAAATAATGCCGCTGAACGATTGTGTGAGAAACTTGGGAATCTTATTGGACGAAAATTTAAACTTTAATAAACACATCAATAAGTGCACTGCTTCCGGGTATACTGCTCTTAAGCTGATTTATGGCGGTCAGTCGTTCCTCAATCGTAGAACAAGGTTGCTTTTGTGCGAGGCCTTGGTATTATCGCATTTTAATTATTGTGATACATTCTTTGATCCGAGTATTTCATATAGTAATACGAAAAAAATTCAGAAAATTCAAAATTCTTGCTTGCGCTTGATATTTGGGTTACGGGGGCGTCAGCATGTTTCGCATAAATTAAAGGATTTGAGTTATCTCAACATGAAAAACAGGCGCATACTTCACTCGGCGGTTTTGTTCTTTAATACAATTACTTTGAAGAAACCTCCATACTTGTTCAATAGAATAAAATTTCGTACCGATGTTCATACCTTGAATATTCGATTCAAGGGCACTCTTACCCCGCCGATCCATCATCACCAGCTATTTAAGAAATGCTTTTCATACCAAATAACACATATTCTTAATGATTTGCCATCAACTATAAAATGTAGCACTTCTTTAAAGTTGTTTCGTCACAAAATGAGGGGCAGCTTGTCTCAAATACAGGATTGTAGGGCGACAGGGATCGGGCAGTATGCGCTTGGTAATTGATTATGATTTCAGTATCGGGTTGGGTTGGGTTGGGGTTTTCTTTTCTTTTTCTCTCTTGTATATTTAGAATTAGAATTAGTTTTATTAGGTTTGAGTGGAAGAGTAAAATTGGTAGGTTTGGTGGAAGAACCTAATTTGTCCTGGCTTAATTTATAATAATTTCATGTATACTAAGTCAATGTACATCTAATGGGACAAATAAAGTCATATTATTATTATTATTATTATAACCTTAGAGTTGCATACAAAATACTCCGCAATATACTGTACAACAGACTGCAGCCGTATGCTCGCGAGGTGGTGGGCGAGTACCGGTGAGGTTCATCCTCGGAAGGTCGACCATGGTCAAAACTCGCTTATTGCGGCAATTTTGAAGAAGACGCTTGAACATAACATCAACAAATACCATCTGTTTGCTGATTTTAGAGTAGTGTACGACAGTATCAATAGATCCACCCTCATTAACGATACGGCAGAATTTGGGATACCATTATGATACAAACTGGAGTTTTCAATAGCTTCCAAATAAAGTAAGGCCTGAAACAGGGAGACTCACTGTGGTGCTTACTCTTTAACCTCGCACTGGAAAAAGCAGTCCAAGAAATTGAAGTAAGAAGGAAAGGCACGATCTTTTATAGATCGAAACAGCTACTGGATACGTCGATACCACAATATTATTGCCACAATATTAATTGTGGGTCGTGGTAAAAGAGTCGTGGAGGAATGCTTCATCGCACTGGAGCTGCAAAGATGTCCGGACTGATTGTTAACTAGGAAAAGACCAACAATATAGTTTGCCAAATACTTTTTCGAACAAGTTTGTCTACCATGTTTGTCTACCACTGAATGCATTAAATCAGAAGACGCATGAACAATAATAATAATACTTTATTGGTGGTAGCATCAATAAGTGATTTTCACAGGTTATAAAAGAAAATAATACAATAAACACTAAAAGTAGTAATAAGTAACAACAGGTAAGTAAAAGAACAAAAAAAGAAGAAAAAGGGTTCAGGGAAGCGACACACCAGTCATAGCAAGTCATCAAAATCATTGATCAAAAACTCCTGAACAGTATAAAAGGCCTTCGCCACTAAATAATTTTTCATTTTATGTTTGAAATTGTTACTCTCTAGCAATCTTATGTGTTTCGGAAGGACATTGTAGAATTTTATGCCAAAATAATTAACGCCATCCCTGGCCCTTGCCGTTCGAGAATAGTCCGTAATTAAGCTATCACCCGCCTTAGTGTAGTAATTATGATAAGTATTAAGAGTTTTAAATTTGGAGATATTACCCTTAATATATATAAGAGACAATGGAGAATGTAAAACAGCAATCCCGAAAACCTAGACCGACCATAACTCTAACACATCTTCGCTGCACACCATAAACACGATCCACATGGGCGGAGTGAACCCAACAAATTAACGCGTACGATACGTGGCTGAAGAAATAGCAGTAGTATGTGTTCATCACAACATTGAACGGGACAAGGAAGGTCTCTCAGTCTCCGAATGACGAATACAATGGTATTCAGTTTTTTCGTCAATTGGTCAATGTGGGCCTTCCACGTCAAACCAGAGTCAAGATAGACCCCCAGGAACTTGACCGGCTCCGAACACGACCTGAGACGTTTAAGTGAAAAGTTTAAAGTTTGTGTTTTTTCTCTATTCATGTTTAGTCTGTTGGCTTGAATCCAATTTGAGATGCAGGCTTGTGACTCAGATATGCGGTAACGCAAGGCATCGGCATCTGTTGAGGAGACCATTACGGTTGTATAATCAGCAAAAAGGATGAGGTCGGAATCATGTTACTGGGTAGGTCAAAAACAGGAGTGCCCCAATACTGAGCCCTGAGGTACACCGTACCTAAGTGGAAGACGACCGGACTCTAGACCGCCATGTGAAACATACTGCGATCTGTTCGTCAAATAAGATTCGAGAAGATTTATGCTGCTGATGTCCATATTGAAGGCACTAAATTTACGACTTAGTAACTCATGAGAGACGCAGTCGAACGCCTTTGTTAAATCATAAAAAGCGGCTCCCGAATAAATATTGGCCTCGAAACCATTCTGAATAAATTGCACCAAAGTCCGGATGGCGTCCGATGTCGACCTATTTCTTCTAAAGCCAAACTGTCCGGAAAACAATGGGCTATTGGAATTGAGGTGAGTTGCCATTTGTTTGTTTAAAACTATTTCAAAAATTGTCCCGAAAATTGGCAGAATGGATATTGGTCGGTAATTGCAGGAGTCGTGTAGCGGAACCTTTGCCACTTTAAGGCAGTCCGGAAAAATCGAGTTTAATAAGCACTAGTTTGTTAGTTTACATAATGGGTAAACAATTATATTTGAGACTGTTTTAATTAAGCTGTTTAATTGATGCACATCCCTGGACATCGATTTTTTTAATTTTGAGATTATGTCACGTAGTTCGTTATAAGATATCGGCTTAAATTCAAAGAGTTTATTATTATGATCATTGACCAACGGACCCGAGGAGACATTATGATGGTTTAGTGTAGGAAGGTTAATAACATTGACAACACTTTCGGCCAATATCACAAACAAAAAAAAAATATTGTGTCATCATGGTCTTCAGATATACTTCTGCTCATGAGCAGACATGACACAGACTGTGCATCTTTGAAGGTAAGGTACTCAGAAAGATTTTCAGAGCCGTGATCGACAAGGCCGGTGGTGCAGAAGATATAATATTGAGCTATATCAGATTTATAAAGGCCTCGATATGTCAAAACCATAAGGATAAATCGCTTAAGATGAGCGAGTTGTGTATCGTATGCAAAATTCAAAGATTACCAAGAAAGTCACGACAAGTAAACCGCAGGGTGCAAAGATATACGCGTTGGATGGATGGGGTCGAGGATGACCTTAAAACCCTGAAGGTGTCCAGATGACGAGAAGTTGCTGACCAGGCAGAATAGAAGAGTCTAGTGGAGCGGACCATGATCTAAAATGATGGTTATGGCGCTTGAAATGAAAAATGTAATTTATAACATCGTACCACAATAACGAATTGAAATATCGTCAGGAAATAAGAAGCGATTTTATTTAAATTTAATTGGTGTTTAATAAGTTAAAATTATTTCTATAGTTACACAAATTTCGACATCATGAAATTTTTATTCATCTTTGCATATTTACTCGTTACAGGTTAAATTTGTAAATACCAAATATGAAAAAATCATATCCAAAAGTAATTAAGATATCGAGACGGTTTAAACACAGTTTAATGGCGAATTTAATAGTTTCAAGACACTAAAAATAAATAAATAGTGGAGATAAGTTTGTATTAATCCAATCCCGTGATTATAGAACTTAAGTGATAAAATTCAATTTAGAATATCGTATCGCAATAACGAATTGAGACATCATCATATAATTAGAACCGATTTAAAGCAAATTTAATTAGTATTTTATTAGTTGAAAATTGTTACTATATTTCCATAAATTTCGATGTTATAAAATTTTGATTCATCTCTTCACATTTACGTATTACAGGTTAAATTTATAAACACCAGATTCGAAATATATCTCAAAAAGTAATTAAGATATCGAGATGATTTAAGCACAGTTTTGTAGCAAACTTAATAAAGTTTCAATACACTAAAAACATTTCCTTCGTTCCTATAAATTCCAGTGATTAAATTATTTTAATCCAATCCCGTGATTATAGAGCTTAAGTAACAAAAATGCATTTAACAAAGTCGTACCGCAATAACGAACAGAGACATCATCATAAAATAAGAAGGCAAATTTAATTAGTATTTTATGAGTTGAAAATTATTTCTATATTTTCACAAATTTCGACGTTATTAAATTTTTAATTGTCTCTGTAAATCAACTTATATAACAGGTTAAATTTATAAACACCAAATTTGAAAAAATCATATCTCAAAAAGTAATTTAGATATCGAGATGATTTAAAAATTATTTTATTGTAACTATTTTCAACTTCGTTCCTGTAATCCTTTATTAATTCCTATATCACGGCGATACGATTTATTTAGTTCTATTGTGTTAATGTTGATAAAATGTTTCGGAAAGTATTAAATTCCAAAATCCACAGTTTTGTTAATTTTGAAAGAGGGGGAAACACGTGCAGATTTGTGTATAGATGCAGTCACAAAAGTATAGTCTTTCCAATTGCACCTTAGCTATATTAGAAAAATTAAAGCGTTAGTTTGTGATGGTTATAAAATATTGAACATAGTCTGTGAGTACAGCTATTTATTTTTTTCTTATTTTTTTTATTATTTTGATTTCTAAATATAAAGCCGATTTGAAATGTCCTATATATTTTCGAAGTTTTTATAAATAGAATGAGTTAAGTTTAAAATAGAAATAAGGCAAAGTATATTCATAAAATCTGGTAATAAATATATCGAACTGATATATCGAAATCAGCACAGAAATCGATCTAGGTTATGTAAATTTGTTTTGGAGTACACAATTCGACGTATTCACGAAAATTGCTTCCTATATAGCTTACGCCAAAAATATCTCTCCATAGAGGTCACGAGCATATGCTCTTTTGAGTTAATGCATGCGGGAAATATGTGGGTTTATGATAACACCGCTATCAACGTACAAACAAATAAATATTATTTAAGTCAGTTCCCAATTCTGATCATCAGTGAATGGTGGTGAAGTTAAATATTATAATGAGATTGGTTAAAAGAAATTCTCTTTAAAAATAGACACAAACACTTAAAGTGTAGTTCAGAAAGCGAATGTTGCGAAAGTTAAAAAGTTGCTTATTAGTGCATATCCGTTTACTGTTTGTTTTGACTAAACGATCTTTAACGTATTTTTCCATATATTAAACAATAAATAATAATAGTTCTTAGTAATAACACGCTTGAGGCTCTTTAGTACGGATGTTACAATCAGGATTCGATTAAATTCTAAGTAATAGAATATAATTATACCGCGCATTTGATTAACCTTGTGATAATAAAATAAACATAAAGTTAAAATAACAATTGAAAGCAAAGTTTACGAAATTCAAGCAGGTCAAGAACTAATGTGATATCGGAAGCGATTAAAACAAATGTAAAAAAAGATTTGGTCATCAAAAATTAATTTGTGCGAAGTCAACTCCAATTTTTTTGCCCCAATTTGATGGAACTTGTTTATAACAAGAGAAACTCCCAACCGATTTTAACAAACAATATCTCAATCGAAAACGTTATCCTTGGCCAATACGAAATTCAAAATGCCTCTTTCGAAATATCTTCCCAATTCCGCCAAAATATTGCCAAAGCGCACAAAATAATCTTTTTAGGTCATAATTCGTAAACGATGTTCCCGATTATCAAGATTTATACATCATTCGATTTGACATAATTTCTTCTATCACAATCACAAAATAACCGATCTCAATTCGTTCCCATTAACCTTGTACAGTCCTCAGAATGCGAGCGTGTTCGGCTCGTTGTTTATACATGAGATACGGAAAACTTAATTCTTAACCCTGCATCTGAACCGTCTATTAAGATTAACATTGAGCGAACAGTGGGCTCTCAAATACCCATATATTCAAATCAAATTTTGAACAATAAAAAGAACTTGTTAATTTATTTGTTTAGTACCAAGTCGTTGTCCAATTATTTATTTAAAGATTATAAACAAAGAAAACATTTATCATTTCTTAAAATATCATTTATTAACAGAAACAAGAATACTCCATCAAAAAACAACGTATTTTGCCAAAACTGTAATATAACAAAAACATATGTGGCTGAAGTCTGTACCAGATTCAGATTCATAAAATTACAGTTGACCAGACAAGTATTGAACATATCAATTGATAAATAGTTTTTTGAAACTACAGAAGTTGTAGCAATCTGCGACTACCCTGGATAATTCGAATAGACCCTCTAGTATGTTCCCTGTCTACCCTCACCCCCAGATTTACGTAGAGTTAAGCAAAGTATAGCAAAGTTAAAAATTATTTTCTTAACAACTAAGGACTGCAGCACCCTGGGACTAGTGTAGATTATTGCATTAGGTCCTCTGGTATCCTTCTAGCGCACCAGCACCCCTAGATTTGCCGTAGGGGCCGAGGGGTGAATTTTTTAATATTCCTCGTTTTCAATAGCAAATATAAACATTATTTTCTCAATAACTAAGGACTGCAGCACCCTGGGAGTAGTCTAGATTATTGCATTAGGTCCTCTGGTATCCTTCTAGTACACCAGCATCCCCAGATTTGGCGCAGGGGCCGAGGGGTGAATTTGTTAATATTCCTCGTTTTCAATAGCAAATTTAAACATTATTTTCTCAATAACTAGAGACTGCACAGCACCTTAGATGGCAATAAATACATTCAATTTCCTAACAGTAGAGTTTTAGTATATCCCTTTTGCAAAAATACTATTAATAGTATAGTACCGAAAGGAAATAAAATAAAATTACCTACATAAAGCAAAAATTAATAAATACTGCTTAGGGATAATATTGGACATGGTCGGTGTATTAATACAAAGTCGAAATCTTCAAGAACTAACTGCCCATTTTAGAAGCTTTTTAATTGTAGTAATTGGTCCTGTAATTAACAGTGAAACAATTCAGCATTTGAAATTGCTAACTAAATTTAACTTGGAATATTTAAAATTAGATGAATTTGACATAATTAATAACAAGGATGAGGAAGACATCACAGCTCTTATACAGATACACCATTTTATAAACATTTTCATCAAATTTACACTGAAGTTGAGAACAAAGTAGCAAAATGGAATAACGATAGTAATGAAAAAAATAATCTGCAATGTTTGCCCATTTGCATAATTTTTGCTAAAGAATTATATGCCATTTGTACCTCTTTGGACGTCTGTGATAGACAATATATCGGCAGAAGAAGTTATTACATCAAATTCAAATGTTGAATGCTGGTTCAAAATTGTAAAAAGAAATATCTTGGTGAATGGCACATACTTGAAAGTTGGACGATTAGTAAGAATTTTAAAAAGAATTATACAAACTAATGTAAACGAACTTACATTAGATATCAAAAAAAATAAAACAAAAAAGACAAACATAGGACGATGATAAAATTAATAGTCTAACATGTAAGGAACAGTGGCGGCAAAAGGTAAAGAAACAGCTTTTTTGAATCCACCTATTAAATGATTACAACAATGATACAATTTATTTTGAAGATCAAGACGATATTGACGATCCACCCAGTTGTTATGATACAGAACATAAACATATCCACCTACAAAACAATTCGAACACCAAAATAGCTTGTTATGAAGATGATGTTGACGATCCATCTAGTTGTCATGATATAGAATATAACTCATCATTTTACAAATCAAGCACAGTGCCATGTTATATGAACGGACTGATATCTAATAATGAATATTACTTGAAAGCAATAATAAATCAAAATTTACAAAACACCCAAAACTTTTTGATTGGAATATACAAGTATCGTAACACCACTATTAAATTAATGAGCGACGATTTTTTACGGCTACATTCAAGTAAAAATTCTACAATAGTTAAATCAAAAACAATAACAGATATGTGATTATCAGAGTACTGCATCGATGCATTTGCGTTTATTAATTGATACTGGTATTTATTACTGATACTGGTTTTGATGCTGATACAATTAATAATTTCCTTCTCAGCATTCAAACTAATTCAACAGAAAGTGCTGAGTTGATTGACTTTTATTGGAAAAACATACTTCCACAAGTCACTGAAAAACTAACATTTTCTCTTACAAATGGAACTGAAATTTTCAATATTCTATGTGGAATCAAATCAAACTCTGTTGGTATGGATGGCATAAGTGTCAAAATGCTTTTATTGTGTTGTCCTGCAATTTTGCCCTTCTTGTGCCATATAATTAACTATTCCATTGAATGTTCTGTGTTCCCTGATATGTGGAATCGCCCTGGTGACTCCAATTCCAAAAACCCCAAATCCTCATGAATTGGGGGACTTGAGGCCAATTAGTATATTGCCTATATTGAAATCTTTAAAGCAATTGACGACAAACGGGTTACTATCTTAACACTTTTGGATTTTTCTAAGGCCTTTGATAGAATACATCATGATACTCTAGTGGCTGCGCTCCATTATATAGGTTTATCTTTAGGTTCGATTCATTTAGTACAAAGTTATTTGTCTGGACGAAAGCAGTTGGTTAAACTTAATGGTGGTACATCCAATACCGCAGATGTTATATCGGGTGTCCCACAGGGCTCTATTTTGGGTTCTCTGTTATATCTGATATCTACAATTGGGTTCGCTAATGTTTTGGATCACTGTATGCCATACTTTTATGCTGATGATACTCAACTGCTCTACTCGTTTAAACTATGTGATATGGAAGATGCTGAAAGCAAAATTAATCATGACTTAGTTAAGGTCGAAGAACTTGCTGGCAAGCTTTGTTTGCGGATTAATTCTAGTAAGTCATCGGTTATGGTTTTTGAGGATAGAGCTTCGGCTGAGTTTGTAAAAACTAATTTGCGATTGGTGATGGGTGGAAGTCGTCTTAGCTTTGGGGAAATTGAAAAAAATTTGGGTATCTAAGTACGAAGGCTTAAAATTAAAATTAATAAAATTAAAATTAAAATTAATTTGGGTATCTGTTTCGACGAGCGGCTTCGCTTTGATGGGCATGTTTGGGGTCCGTTCTACGGAAAACTTACTCTATATTAAGGTTGCTTTACAACAACAGATATATTTTGAACCAGAACCTTAGAACGTATATGTGTGATGCCTTGGTGTTGTCCACCTTTAATTACGGTGACGTAATATATCTGCGATATATATGGTATCCGTAGAGGGGAGCGCATATCACATACGCTGGCATGGGCTGGTTGGCTGAGCATGTCGCGGCAAAGGACTCTTCACTGCTTTTGTCTCTACCACAAAATTATCTTATACAAATATCCGCCTTACCTTGATAAAATTAGATTTCGCATAGATATCCATAATATTAATATTAGGCATAAACATACGCTAACGATACCTTACCACCGCTTAGAAATTTTCAAACGCAGCTTTACGTATTCTATGCCTAATTTATACAATTGGCTACCTAATTCCTTCAAGAGTCTTTCTCTAATTTCCTTTAAGGCAAGGGTTAGGACAAGTGAGCGACAAGTTGGCTGAGCACCCTTCTTCTTTGTTTATTTTGAAATGGTTTCATAGCCGGGGGAGGATTGGGGGCTGACAGAGATTGAGATATATATATGTACGCTTCTTATGTAAGTATGCTTCTTATTGTGTATTTTAAGTTTGTTAAATTTTTTTTTTTGAGTTATAATCGGCTTGATTTCATTTCAAGTATTATTTTCAATTTTTGTCTTATTATTTTGCTGGTCACTTGGTCGACCTGACATGACCCTCTTTAATCGAAACTGCCTTGTTATAATTTTATTGTTATTTTTTCTAATTGTACATGTATCTTATCCGATTAATAAACATTATTATTATTATTAATATATGTATGTGTTTAAGCGCTTGCGCAACCGAAAACAAGTATTCGCTGGATCTTTAAGACCCCACGGTTCTGATACAAGGGTATATATATTGCTATATTGCTCTTTTGCACTTTTGCTCTCAGATGCAGAAATATCGCAAAAAGTTTGATAAGCTGAAAATTAGATAAAATCGTAGTTGTACATATCTTTGTTGCACGGAATGTTTTTCTAAAACATTCAGACTGTTTTAGAAAAACAGCTCTATACAGGGTGATTCATAAGTAATGGGCCAAATTGTAAATGTACGTTCAGGAGGCCAAAATAATAATATTTTCATTAACAATAATGGGTCTTAGTCTGCTCCTTACTGAGATACAGGATGTTAAAGCGAAAAAAATAAAATAGATTTTTGTTAATAGATCAGCTACTTTTCTACATAATGANGCATTTAACAAAGTCGTACCGCAATAACGAACAGAGACATCATCATAAAATAAGAAGGCAAATTTAATTAGTATTTTATGAGTTGAAAATTATTTCTATATTTTCACAAATTTCGACGTTATTAAATTTTTAATTGTCTCTGTAAATCAACTTATATAACAGGTTAAATTTATAAACACCAAATTTGAAAAAATCATATCTCAAAAAGTAATTTAGATATCGAGATGATTTAAAAATTATTTTATTGTAACTATTTTCAACTTCGTTCCTGTAATCCTTTATTAATTCCTATATCACGGCGATACGATTTATTTAGTTCTATTGTGTTAATGTTGATAAAATGTTTCGGAAAGTATTAAATTCCAAAATCCACAGTTTTGTTAATTTTGAAAGAGGGGGAAACACGTGCAGATTTGTGTATAGATGCAGTCACAAAAGTATAGTCTTTCCAATTGCACCTTAGCTATATTAGAAAAATTAAAGCGTTAGTTTGTGATGGTTATAAAATATTGAACATAGTCTGTGAGTACAGCTATTTATTTTTTTCTTATTTTTTTTATTATTTTGATTTCTAAATATAAAGCCGATTTGAAATGTCCTATATATTTTCGAAGTTTTTATAAATAGAATGAGTTAAGTTTAAAATAGAAATAAGGCAAAGTATATTCATAAAATCTGGTAATAAATATATCGAACTGATATATCGAAATCAGCACAGAAATCGATCTAGGTTATGTAAATTTGTTTTGGAGTACACAATTCGACGTATTCACGAAAATTGCTTCCTATATAGCTTACGCCAAAAATATCTCTCCATAGAGGTCACGAGCATATGCTCTTTTGAGTTAATGCATGCGGGAAATATGTGGGTTTATGATAACACCGCTATCAACGTACAAACAAATAAATATTATTTAAGTCAGTTCCCAATTCTGATCATCAGTGAATGGTGGTGAAGTTAAATATTATAATGAGATTGGTTAAAAGAAATTCTCTTTAAAAATAGACACAAACACTTAAAGTGTAGTTCAGAAAGCGAATGTTGCGAAAGTTAAAAAGTTGCTTATTAGTGCATATCCGTTTACTGTTTGTTTTGACTAAACGATCTTTAACGTATTTTTCCATATATTAAACAATAAATAATTATAGTTCTTAGTAATAACACGCTTGAGGCTCTTTAGTACGGATGTTACAATCAGGATTCGATTAAATTCTAAGTAATAGAATATAATTATACCGCGCATTTGATTAACCTTGTGATAATAAAATAAACATAAAGTTAAAATAACAATTGAAAGCAAAGTTTACGAAATTCAAGCAGGTCAAGAACTAATGTGATATCGGAAGCGATTAAAACAAATGTAAAAAAAGATTTGGTCATCAAAAATTAACTTGTGCGAAGTCAACTCCAATTTTTTTGCCCCAATTTGATGGGATTTTACGTACGTAGTATTTTGTTTATAACAAAAGAAATAACTCTTCCGAAATCTCTTTCTAATTCCGCCAAAATATTGCTAAAGCACACAAAATAATCTTTTTAGGTCATAACTCGTAAACGATGTTCCTGATTATGAAGATTTATGAATACATTATTCCATATGACATAATTTCTTCTATCACAATCACAAACTAACCGATCTCAATTCGTTCTCATTAACCTTGTACAGCATTCAGAATGCGAGCGTGTGAACTTAATTCTTAATTGTATTGCTCTTTTGCACTTTTGCTCTCAGATGCAGAAATATCGAAAAAAGTTTGATAAGCTGAAAATTAGATGAAATGGTGGTTGTACATATCTTTGTTGCACGGAATGTTTTTCTAAAACATTCAGACTGTTTTAGAAAAACAGCTATAGTATAAAAGTTGTAGCAAACTTTATTCTTAACAATATTGCTCTTTTACACTTTTGCTCTCAGATGCATAAGTATCGAGAAAAATTTAAATAAGTGCAAATTAGATGAAATCGAGGGTTTGCATCTTATTATTAGTACCGCACGGGATTCCGAACATTTTGCAAAAAGAATTTTAGTATAAAAGTTCTAGCTAATCTCATTCTTAACAATATTGCTGTGTTACACTTTTGCTCTCAGATGCATAAATATCGAGATACGTACGAAAAGGTGAAAATTAGATGAAATCATTGTTTTACATCCTATTGTTGGTATGCATGGGATTCGGAACGTTTTAGAGAAAAAATTTTAGAAAATTTTGTTTTTAACAATATTGCTCTTTTAGACTTTTGCTCTCAAATGATGACTCCATTTACGCGGGGGTTAGGTACCGCGAAAATTAATGCATTGAATTATATGGAATCCCGTTCGGTTCCAAAAATTAAAATACATTTATTGAGTATTGAATATTGAGTTTTAAAACACAATTATTAGAAATACAGGATCGCTGATATGTATGAAAATGGTCAGTTATCTCCTAAACTAAGATACAAAGTTTCAAAAAGATTTAAAGTTCAATATCTCGAAAACGGTTAAGTTTAGGTTTATGATGCACTTTGTTTAGAACTTCGAGACGAACAGAAATATGGAATAATATAGAGGATGACCCATTAAAGAAAACGTAACTTTGTTTAGTCATAACTTTTTGACTGAACCTGTACACTTAATTTGTAATTTATTGTAATGGATTTAAAAAAGCATTATTAACAATTTTTGCTAGCTAGCTTACTTTAGGAAATAACCAACCGTTTCCATCCATATCAGCGGCCCTATATTATTATACAGGATTTCCCAAAAGTAACGGATAAATTCGTTAAAACAATTAAAAACAGTTTATGGAAAACTCGCTGATATGGGTCTAAAGTTTTAAATTGTTTGCAATTGTTTGGTATAGAGTTTAAATTTTGTCCGCCATGTTTAAACGAGTAATGACGTCATCGATATTTTTTCAAATAGCAATTCCCCATTTCTATTAGGGAGTATGAAAGAGGACTTTTTCTGAATCTAGTACATAATAATGGTTACATAAGAAAATTTTCGAGAAAAATGAAAGTTTCATTATTTTCCATTCATTTGATGTAGAAAAATAGCAGTAGCCGTGCCTAACCATGGCAACCAACTGTTTCAAATATCAAAAATTAATCAGTCTTAATAAAATATCTGAAACAACTGGTTGCCATGGTTACGCATGGCTACTGCTATTTTTCTACCTCAAATGAATGGAAAATCATGAAACTTTAAGGCAATTTTTCTCGAAAATGTTTTTATTTAGCTAATATTAATTTTAGCTGTACCAAATTCAGCAAAAAATCCTCTTTCATATTCGGTAGTAAAAATGGGGGATTGCTATTTGAAAAAAATAGCGATGACGTCATAATTTGCCTAAAAATGGCAGAAAAAATTTAAAATCTATACCGAAAATTTGAAAAAGATTAAAATTATTAGACCCGTCTCAGCTCCTTTTCTATTAACATATCTGTTAGTCTTTCTCCCATTTCTAAACATTTGTTAACTGTTTTGAGAATTAACAAAACTGGAATACGGTTTTCGTTATTTTGTCTGGAATACAGTCACTGCATTCATAATTATCATCAGTTACGAAATCTGCCAGCCCTTCTTCTTTCGCTTCAGAATCATGTGACTCAACTAGCTCTTCAATATTCGACAGTTGAATGATGGCCACTAATTCATCTCCCGGTAACAACCGCCCTAAAGCTACTGTAACCTGGATGTCATTCTGCAAATTCTCATCATCTTTCTCTGATGTGACAACATTTGACCACATTTTCCTCCAGCAACCATTTAGTGTGGATTTATTCAATTCACGGCGCTACTGTTCAATACATTCTATACAATCAGCATTGTTGTAATTTTTCCAGCATTGTAGTAAAGTTAGGTCGGTATCACTGTCCAAATTATCTAGCAACTTCTTGAAAGTTCTTCTGGTTCTAGTACAATATGCCTTAAATGTAGATGAAGAAGACAAGTTGCATTCTAGAATTCTGGAATTTAGTGATTTATAATAAACCAATAATGGTTTGAATAACAATAATCCATTTGAACCAAACAGAAGAGTGAGATCATTTTTGGATATAAAAGCTCTTGTGGGCAATTTCTTCAAAAAAGGCCGGTCTCATCTGCATTGAATACTTGCTGCGAAACGTTATCACCATCTTGAATTATCCTCTTTAGGGATCGGGATACAGCTTTGCTGCCTCATGATCGGCTGAAGCAGACTCTTCTATCAATATCAAATTGTAAAGGCTGTGACAATTTTTAAATTTGTCGAACCAACCCTTACTTGTCGAAAATGGTTTTATTGCAATATTTGATAAGGGTTCACTTTTCATAAAATTGTTGTATAGCAGTGGTGTCCACTTGGTGTCTTGTCAAGATCGACCGAAGGGTTTAAAGTAACCTTTCAGATTCATGATTTTCTTGGCAATCGATGTTATGGCCACCACTGATTTAGAGCTTATAAATAAAAAATAGCAATAATTGAGTTCAATCTTTTTATGGATCTAGTCTTTATCGCCCATTACTAAGGTTTTATGTAGAAAAAGTATTTCCGCATTGCTTTTAGTTTCTGAGTTATGATTGAGTTAATTTTCGAAAATCAACAATTTTGATGTTTAATCGATTTAGAGCTTATAAATAAAAAATGATAATGATTGGGTTCAATCTTGTTGTGGATTTAGTGTTTATGGCCCATTACTAAGGTTTTATGTATAAAAAGTATTTCCCCATCGCTTTTAGTTTTTGAGTAATGATTGAGTTAATTTTCGAAAATCAACAATTTTGATGTTTAATCGATTTAGAGCTTATAAATAAAAAATGGTAATAATTGGGTTCAATCTTGTTATGGATTTAGTCTTTATGGCCCATTACTAAGGTTTTATGTATAAAAAGTATTTCCCTATCGCTTTTAGTTTTTGAGTTAATTTTCGAAAATCAACAATTTTGATGTTTAATCGGTTTAGAGCTTATAAATAAAAAATGGTAATAATTGGGTTCAATCTTTTTATGGATCCTGTCTTTATGGTCCATTACTAAGGTTTTATGTATGAAAAATATTTCCCAATCGCTTTTAGTTTATGAGTTATGATTGAATTAATTTTCAAAAGTCAACAATGTTGATGTTTAGTCGATTTAAAGCTACTAAATAAAGAACGGTTATAATTGGGTTCAATCTTTTTGTAGATCTAGTCTTTATGGTCCATTACTAAGGTTTTATGTATAAAAAGTATTTCTCCATCGCTTTTAGTTTTTGAATTATGATTGAGTTAATTTTCGAAAATCAACAATTTTCACGTTTAATCGATTTAGAGCAGTGGTGTCCACTAATTTTTGATCAAAATCGACTTTTTATATGAGTAAATGTTATCCATTTTTATCACTTATTGATATTTAAATAAATAGAAACAATTGTACTTAGTGATAATATTATTTATTCAATCTTTACCGGTTTCGGCTCACATTAAAGAGCCTTCCTCAGAAGATATCTCCTTAAATTATTACAATAAAATTAACAATCAGCAGAGTGGACGTTGTGGTTTTACTTACGTCAGTATGGAAAATAATTGAAAGGTAATTGATAAAATCTTGATAAAATTTGCATATGTCGGCAAATTAAAATTTCTTGTATAATAAACGTCACGGAAAATATGAAATCACAGTTCAAACACACAACAAAATCGACAATAACAACATGTTTGTCAAAAACAAGTTAAAAAATCAAAGTCTATACAGAAATCTGTAACAAATTCTATTTTATGTAAATGTCTTGCTAAGATCAACCGAAGGGTTTAAAGTAACCTTCCTTTTTTATTTTTGTTCTGAAGCCCAGATATAGATATTTCAGATTCATGATTTTCTTGGCGATCGACTCAAAACTGCTTTGCGATCGACGTTATGGACACCACTGTTGTATAGCATTATCTCTAATGAGTCCAGAGCTTCGAATGGATGTTTTTTGAGTTTCCATAAAATCAACGAATCAACAACATAGAATATCTGAGAAATATTTAAGATTCACGAAGTATTTCAACACTGTTTCGATATTTCTTTATTTTCACGAATAGTTCTTATATAAGATTCGTTAACGTTATTTTTTCTAGCTACTTCTGCTAAAGTCATTCTTTTATCGAAATCGTCTAATATCGCACATTTTTGTAGAAGTGATAACACTTTTCTAGATCGTTTAGAATCTGTCATATTGAAATTTCAGGTGAGATAATCGCGTAAAAGTGCATCGACCAACGCGTAAATTAAGCATCAGTGTTAAATCCTGATTCGCGGTATAGCGAATCCGCGTATAAATATACGGCGTAAATGAAGGGATATTATTATTTTTAGATTTTATTAGGCCATTTTAGACTTTCGAGCTTCCAGACGTGTACCAACTACGAGCCGAACACGGTGTTATTGTTAGGGCTGTACAAGGTTAAGAAACTATGGCGAATCGAATGTTTATTTTCGTGCACTTTCATAATATTTTCTTCATTTCAGCGGAATTCAAAAGAGATTTGAATCGGGTATTTTCACATTCGTGTTGACCAAGAATTAAGTTTTCGAATGAGATATTGTTCATCAAAATCGATTGATATGTTTTCTTGTTATAATCAAAATAATAAACACGTAAAATCCTTTCTAATTGGGGGCTAACTTCGCATTGGTAAAAATTGTTCTTTCCTTAAAATAAATTTAGTTGAAATAATTTTTTAAACATATATATAGATGTATATTTGTTTATTAAATCGGGTTTCGCGTCGATTTATAGAGCGCGCAGAATCAGAAATATTGATGACAAAAGTACCCCAAAGTCCACAGTCAACCTCTCCGAGCTTACGTGCAGCTTTTCCTGCAGCCCAATCTCCTTTTTCCCAACCGAAAAATCAGTTCCCTCCGCACAGAAGACGCGTTTACTCCTGCTGCTACCATTATTTTTCTTATTATTGTAACTTATTGACACATTTTCTTCCCGCGTCATCATCCTCACAGATTGCACAAGTAATTTTCATTTTGTTAACAATGACGAGTACTTTAATTCAACAGTTAGGTGCGTAAAAAGTTGTAATTATTACTAATTTTAAATTATAACTTATAATTATGTGGTTTAGGAGTTTTCATAAACATCCTGTTTAATTTGATAATCCTTATCCATATCGTCTAAAAAGTGTATATATTTTTAGGTGTTTAAAGTGAAATGGAAATCCAAAGAGTATGGACGTCTCGATACACAGTTTTCACAATTCTTTTCGTTCTGTTATGCACTTACAATTATTTCCAACCCGCTGCTTTGGTCAAGGTGGTCATAATAAACAATACTACGGTCAAACCAGGTAAAATCGTACTTAATATAAACTCTTAAATAAGAAAATCGTTTCACACATCTTGCCCTTGAAATAAAATTGAAAAATAACGAACAGAATAATAACTTTTTTCATTCAACATCTCGAATTAACTTATGAATGAAACCTCTGTTATAAAACTTAATTTATTCGATTTGTTTTAGTTCAAGATATTCCAAAAGTAAATGACCCTCAATTTCTGATAAACACTCCCAAGTGTAAAATAGCAAATCTAGATGTATGGAATGAAGAGGTGGCAAAATTGTTCGCTAAAGAACCTTACGTTTACTGTTCAAAACATCCCCTTTTGACCTACATCGAAAAGAATGCTACGTACGCAAAAGTAAAAATAGACCGAAAAGTTGGACGTCAATACACCAAAAATTCGATAAAATGCTGTTATAAATGGTTGGAAAGGTCAAGCACTGCACCGATCCCAGATGAAAGTATTACGTAAGAATATTAATTAATTAATTGATTTAGAAGTTATTTGATTAATTCTCACCGTAAAGTTATAACCCATCTATGATAGTTGCTCACCAAGTAGGTTTAAAATCTAAAACATTTCAAATTGATGCATTTAACAAAAAAATTATTGATTTCTTCTAGTTCTACAGAATCTTATCAAAAAATGTTAATTGATAATTCACCAATTGGTTCTCATCAATTCTGTCTACACATTAAACCTGAATATAAAGCTCCTACAAATCAAATTAAAGGTAAAAATTTAACCGTTAGTCTATGACAGCGTATTATTACAATTTAAATGACAACACCACCCTCCTTAAACTCTTAACGCACTCACTCGAGTTGTATAGATAGTCCTAACTTAAAAAAAAATGTCGTAAATGACCCTTGATGGATGCCATAATGCAAGCAAAAATCTAGAATTACTCTCTCAGCCTCCAACCTACAAATATAAGTTTGGAATTACGATAACCAAGCATCGTACTGCAAAGAAATTTTAGACTTACTTTAGTCAGAGTCTTCAAGGAACTTCAAGAAAATGTTGTAATTGGCAGTAGTCAAATTGCAGACATTAGAACAAGACTGGAATTACATTGATAAGATTTTCAGCTGCAAGAATATGGCTGCAATAATGCTGAACCCTAAAGAAAATGTCTCAAATTGTTCTTGATTGATGTCATAATACATAACACTGGAATTACACTGATAAGATTCTAATCAAGAAGAAGACACTGAAGGACACATAACGGCAACACTGAAGACTAAAGAAAAAGTTTTTTTCCTCTTTTTTACTTTAGAAACTTCAAACTTTATTTTTTATTTGCTCTGGCCAAAGTGTACAGTTCAAGAATTGTATACTGCAATTCTGAAGGCGACGCAGGACATCCTCGTTCTCGAGAAGCTGCATGGATTCGATGTTGGGATGATCGTGCAATCTCTTCTCATGTTTAGATGCGAATGATGCAATCTGATGAGACCGATGCTACTTTCAAGTCGCGATGGAGGTCGGTGTTTCTTATATACCAGGGTGCATTCGCTATGCACCTTAGTACTTTGTTCTGGACTCTTTGAATCAGACTTGCATTTGTCTTGCAGGTACAACCCCATAGTTGGATTCTGTATGTCCATTTTGGTTTTAAAACTTGCTTGTATATTAGCAACTTGTTTCTTAGTGATGGCGTTGATTTTCTGCCAATAAGCCAATATAGGTTTTTTTGACGTGAGCTTACCATTTGAGTTTGGCACCCAGCGTCATACCAAGATATTTTGCGGTGTCGGCGTAATGGACTGCATTACCATTTATGTGTACTGCGACATAGTTTACTTTCCTATAAGTAAAGTTTATGTATGTGGATTTATTTGTATTTAGTTTTATTAGCCATCGTTTGGTCATGTTATCTATTGAATTTAAGGCCAATTGTAACTTATTTGCTGCAACTACTTCATTTTCTGCGACAGCCAAGATCGCTGTGTCATCTGCGAATGTAGCTGTTCAAGTGTCTGGTACCTGAGGAAGGCCAAGCACACTTGCTTGAGGAACTCCGGCTAGTATTTCATGTAGTGCTGAATAAGCGTTTTCGTATTTTATTCTCGTATCAGAGAGATACGATTTTAATAGTTGACTATACGTTAATGGTGGTATTTGATCTAGTTTGTAATTTAAACCATCTAACCAAACTTTGTCGAAAGCTTGTGCAACATCCAGATATACGACGTAGCAGACTTTATTTTCATAATTTCATTTGTATTTCATAATACAGTTCTTTCATTCTTACACATGGTATATTACTTTGCCAATCATTTTGAATTCCGCTAGGGACACTATTTAGCATAGTTGTTAGACTGTCTGATGTAAAAGTTTCTTTCAGATGTTCAGCAAACAAATTAACTTTTTCTTGATTGTTCTTAGCCCAATTTCCATTATTATTTCGAATTGGAGGTGTATGTGTTTTTGGAACTTTAAGCTTTCTTGATTAAATTATCCATTAGCAAGCTTTGTTTAAGTCAATTTATATAAAACAAAATTTTCCTCTTTCTTGCTATTTATTTTATTATGCTTCTAAATCGATTTCGAGGAAACAATCCTTATCTTCAGTAGAATCTTATATAAAAAATTTTTAAAAACAATATGAAATAAATCCAAAATTTCTATAAATTTACTTACTGTCAGTTTAGTTGAAAAAATATATTAATCATCAAATTTAACACATCCTCCAAAGTTAACTTCATCTTTTTTATCCAAACTTGAAAATTTCTTACTTTAATAATTGAACAAATATAATAGAATATCAAATTCAAAACCAAAAGTTAAAATACACTTAAAACAAAATCCAAAATAATATAAAACAAAATTTCTATTTTGGATTTCTAGTTAGTGATAAAAAGGGTTTTTTGTTACATACTATGTTATTTAGAGTAATAATTACTGGTGAGTGATCTGTGTCCAGCCCTAACTCTTCTTCTATGTTTACGAAGTTAAGCGATATATTTTTCGTAATAAAAAAATCAAGCAGGTCCGCAATTTTACTTCTATCTGTTGGCCAATAAGTTGGCTTCCAAGTGGAGAGCACCTCACAATTTAGGGCCTCTATTGCATGGTTCAGTTCTCTTCCTTTTGTATTTGTCAAACGAGAACCCTTAGACATATGTTTTGCACCATTCGCTTTTTCGGCATACGACGCCTGGCTTTATTTTATTTGAATTTACTGTTTTCTTATTCCTGATGGCTTGTAGTTCTTTAATTTCAATGCATCCTTGGTAGTTCGCTGGATGATTTTCTCCACAGTTGAACATTTAGCCGGGATTTCTTTGGCTTTAGTGCATTCGCTGGTCCAGTGTTCACCAGCACATTTAACACATTTCCGATTTTTGTGGCAGTAAGCTTTGGTATGGCTCCAACCTTGACACCTTTTGCACTGGGGCATTTGTTTTGGCTTTCTATACTCTTCGATTTTCACACGCATTCCTAATATGTTTGTTATTTCATGTATTCTTTTTACATCCTCTGACAGTGCAAAGTCCAAGATGTATAAAGGAATAGGTTCTTTTGTTTTGTATTTCAACATTCTTGTTACTTTACAAATGTTATACTTGCGCTCCAATAGATCATCTTTGATATCATTAATATCACAGCTTTTATGCATCTTTTTAGCGACCACTTTCAGATTTCTGGTTTGCTTATTTTCATAAGTTGATCAGGTTAAATTCTTTTCAGTACGCATATTTGATGCTTCTCTGCATTTTTCTTCAGAATTAAGATTCAGTTTTACTGTGCCGTTATTTAGCGCATGTGTTAAAATTCCATCTTTAATTACGCTTTTAAGTAATATAAAATGTCATCATTGAATTGCAGTGACTACAAAAAGTTCGTTAAATTGGTTTGCTATTGGAATTACCTCGGTTGATTTTCTCAAGGACCCATGTCTACNTTTAGTTTTATCACTAGGAATTCTATTGGTTTGCCATTTCTTTCTTGCTTTCCGTTTTTCTGCATTTTTGTCTATAATGAATTTAGGATAAATATTAGATTTAGGTTTTGGTGTTAAAATTGGTGTTGAGGCCCAGCTGCGTTTTGTATGTCTTTTAAGAACTTTTCTACTTCATTGTCAATGTCTTCGTTTGTTTTCATAAGAGCATTAAGATGAATTTTATTATCTAATGTTTGTTAAAATAGATTCCAATTAGTGAGTTTACTAGTTAGTGATAAAAAGGGTTTTTTGTTACATACTTTGTTATTTAGAGTAATAATTACTAGTGGGTGATCTGAGTCCAGCCCTAACTCTTCTTCTATGTTTACGAAGTTAAGCGATATATATTTCGTAATAAAAAAATCAAGCAGGTCCGGAATTTTACTTCTATCTGTTGACCAGTAAGTTGGCTTCCCAGTGGAGAGCACCTCACAATTTAGGGTCTCTATTGCATGGTTCAGTTCTCTTCCTTTTGTATTTGTCAAGCGAGAACTCCAAGACATATGTTTTGCATTAAAGTCTCCTCCAAGTATAAATTTGGTGCCAAGATGTAGTAGAATTTTCTGATAATCTTCGCTTTTGAGATTATGTCTCGGTGGTATGTAAGTACGTTGCTCCTACAGATATTAAGCCATTAGCAGTTTGAACTTTTACCACTGTAGTTTGGTGTTGTTCAGTACTAATTGTTGTTCATTGTATTGTTCAAATAGTGGTCAACATTCCTTTTTATAATAATTGCACGATTAATGTATTTACAGTTTTCTCTACAGTTTCACCACTCGCTTTTTCGGTATACGAGCCTGGATTTATTTTATTTGAATTTACTGTTTTCTTATTCCTGATGGCTTGTAGTTCCTTAGTCACAATGCATCCTCGGTAGTTTACTGGATGATTTTCTCCACAGTTGAAACATTTAGCCGGGATTTCTTTGGCTTTAGTGATTTGGTGGTCCAGTGTGCACATTTAACACATCTCCGATTTTTGTGACAGTAAGCTTTATTATGGCTCTAACCTTGACATCTTTTGCAGTGGGGCATTTGTTTTGGGTTTCTGTACTCTTCGATTTTGACACGCATTCCTAATATGTTTGTTATTTCATGGATTCTTTTTACATCCTCTGACAGTCCAAAATCCAAGATGTATAAAGGAAAAGGTTCTTTTGTTTTGTATTTTAACATATGGGTTACTTTACAAATGTTATACTTGCGCTCCAATAGATCATCTTTGATATCATTAACATCACAGCTTTTATGCATCTTTTTAACGACCACTTTCAGATTTCTGGTTTGCTTACTTTCATAAGTTGAGCAGGTCAAATTCTTTTCAGTACGCATATTTGATGCTTCTCTGCATTTTACTTCCGAATTAAGATTCAGGTTTACTGAGCCGTTATTTAGCGCATGTGTTAAAATTCCATCTTTAATTACGCTTTTAAGTAATTTATAAATGTCATCATTGAATTGCAGTGACTACAAAAAGTTCGTTAAATTGGTTTGCTATTGGAATTACCTCGGTTGATTTTCTCAAGGACCCATGTCTACATCACTTGATTGAAATTAAAACGAACCTTATACCGACAGAATACAATTTCGACCAGCCGTATAAGGTTATATTTAGAAGCAGGGATGATTAGACGAAAGGTGGGCCTCAACTAAAAAGAAGAGCCCTTGCCTGGTACACGGATGTTTCAAAAATAGTTGGATCCGGAGTAAGCATGGGCATTAGTGGACCAAATAGCCGCATTATATTGCCCCTCAGTGTTATGTATTTAAACAGACGCGCACGCTCTCTACAGTGTATGAAGCGTGTGTCAGAGGAGTGACTTGCAAAACTGTATGTTATTAAAATAAATATAAATACATAGAGTTCGAATGTGGGTTTGATTGACCGGGTACACAACACTCAGCTCGGGCATAACCATTTTTCAAGCAGAAGTTCTTGCCATAAACTAACTTACCCAACCTACAAAAGAGACAGAAAGGTGAATCTATAAACATTTTCACAGACAGTCGGGCAGCCCTAAAGGCAATTTGGGCCTACACGTGTGACTCCGCAGTGATCAGAGAGTGTAGCAGCAACCTGAGAGGACTCGTTAGGGGCAATGATATTACTCTATGGTGGGTTCTAGGTCATAGAGACATTTAGGGCAATGAGAAAGCGAACAAGCTGTCCAAAGAGGCAGTGAAAATGCACTTCATTGGATATTCATTCAAACAAGTAATCAACAATTAGGAGGCCTCAAAGGTAGCCTGACGTTTGAAAGAACTTCCAGGACACAGACAAGCGAAGAATATGACAACTCCGTCGCAAAACAAAACCTGGTTGTATGCCTCAGCAAAGGGAATCTAAGGTCGCTCTCAGGTTTCCTGACCGGCCATGCGACAATAAAATACCACCTCTTCCGTATTGGACAAGCTGAAGATCAAACTTGTCGACTTTGCAACGGCAAGTCAGAAATAGCTGAACATTGTACTGTGTAACTGCGTTGCACAGTACATCACATGTCAAACAGATATTATAACAGATTGAGTTGAGTTGAGATGTGTTGGTTTATTTTGTGGCTAACCTGCTTTGAATTGGAATCTTATTGGATCTCACCCGAATAAAGTTCCTACCGGTGAATGGCGGCTGTTTTGTTTGCAAATTTTATGTCGTACATAAAACTTTAGAACACAGTAACAGTGATTCAATGAGTGATGATATCAGAGGAGAAAGGTATTGATGATTAATAAAATCATCAGATCAAGATGTAATCATTGATTACAATGATTACATCTTGATCCTAAGGCTGAGGCCGCTTGCGACTCAGGCGTTTCAAATAATACCATGTCGATCTAAATATGGCTAAACTAAGAATAAACTATATTATAATTGGCCTAAATATTCGCCTGCCAGATCTAGCCCGTCTTCTACGTGCACAAGATTTGAAGAGATACGTTTACTAATAAACAAATTTAGTAGATCGAGAATTTTATTTATTGTCAGTCGGCCAGTATGTGAGTTTTCTAGTTGAGTGATACTCGCATTGTTTTTGTAGGTTAATTTGTAGGTTAATTGCTTTCGTATAATTCTCTACCATTGATTGTTGTAATTCTTGATCCCCAGTGAGTGTGCCAAGTCTCTTCCAAAAATAAACCTATCTCCTACTTACTGAAGAAGAGATTTGTATTGCTTCTTTTTAAAATTATGTTTTGACGGGCAGTAAACGGCTACTAGGGTTAGCGTATAATGCTTAGTTCTAATTTGACTAAGGTTACTCGCTTAGGCATCTTTTTTTTTTCATGATTGACTATTCTGGCTTTTCTCCTCGCACACAATTTTAGGGTTGGCTGGTGTGGTACATTTGATAACGTTTTAGTTTTAGATGTGATTGTGTCGTGAAATGTATTTCTGACATTAGCACACATCCATTTTTTGTCTGTTTCTTGTGTGGTCAGGAGAAGCTTCCTGGTTTGTTTGATCGCCAGCATTTGCTAGCTCATGTGAGGTTACCCAGGGTGCACCACGAGGAGGCCAATTAGGATCACATGTAACGCTACAAAGCAACAGAATTTGTTGAAAACGGTAGAAAACCGGAACGTCCAGAACTCAAGCCGAAAAAGCCCCTAAAGACGAAAATCAAACATCTCTCCAAATATTATTGACTCCCACATAGATGTAAGATGTAACGTCTAGTACACCAAAAAACATAAAACCGCAATAAAACGAAAACTCATGGACCTTTTCACACCTGAAGAAATTGAGGCATCGGACCCAGCTTGATAGATGCGCCTAGTTTCTGCATAAATGGGGCAAGACATTGACCCTTCTGCGAATGCGGTGAAAATTAAACTGTGAAACATATTGTAGCAGATTGTCCTAGGACATACATGAAGATTTCCTGTTGGCGACTCAAGAATCAATATCTTACATAAATGAATTAAAAGTCTGTTTGTAACCGTGGCTGTGATTGTAGTTATAATTATAATAGTGTATTGTTTATCCAGTCTGTGCATAATCTTTTTACAATCTTATAGTACTAGGTTATTCGTTGTCTTTTACGAGTTCAGCTTGTGGTTTTTGGATTGGTTGGGTTCTGGTCTAAGTTTGTCTATTGGTCTTTGATTGGCCCTTTTTGTATTTAGTTAGTCTTTCAGGACTTGTTCCTAAGATTTTGTATTGCTGCCGCTATTATGCAACCTCTATAATTTGCAGGTTGTACTGCTCCATAATTAAAGCATTTAGGCTTAAATTGCTGTAGCTTCACGCAATATGAAGTTTGATGTTGTCCTATGCACTTAACACACCAAGGTTATTTCTTGCAGAAATGTTGTGTGCGCCCAAAGAATTAACACCTTCTGCATTGGGACACTAATTTAAATTTTCTTACCGTTTCGATATCAAGATGGTTTCAATTTCGTGAACTTGTTAGATGGCCTTCATTGCTGAAAGTCAATGTGAAGACAGACAAATGTGTTTTGACCGTTCTTTTTAATATGTTCCATCTACTTAGTATTGTGTAACCAGCATCTCTTAGATTTCTAACTGTTTTCTTAACTTTGATTGCCACAACTGGGAAATAAAGAGGGAAGAATACATTTTTTGATAAGATGTCTTCTAAGGACGTTGTAAACCGGAACCAGTTGTTATATAGACGAAATTTGAATTCTTGACATGTTAAATAATTTAAAAAAAAGTTTCATTAACAACTTTATGAAAATAATTGATTTCAATTCTATACCTCTCGATTATATAAATTTGTATCATTCTTATTTTTGTTTTAGCATATCGAAGAACTGTATAGATTTTGATGAAGAAGTGGTGATAAACAATAAGACTGTAATGGTAACATGTCGTGATGCGAAATATTCGCGCTCAATAGTGTACAGTAACGTCCACGTAGCAATAACAATTAGTAACAAACAATACGTGAACATGCAAAAAACTAAAGAATCATTTACAGCAAATAATACAAAACCGATCAGTTTGTTAATAATCGGCATCGATAGTATTTCCCGCTTAAACTTTTATAGAACGATGCCTACAACGAAGAAGTTTCTAGATGAAAATGATTGGATCGAGTATATAGGTTATAACAAAATGGGTGAGAATACATTTCCGAATCTAATGGCGATGTTGACGGGGAAATGTCCTGATTATGCGTATAAACAATGTGATCCCACGATACGTGGTAAATTGGAAACGTGTCCTTTTATTTGGAAAGATTTTAAAAATCTCGGATACGTAACGGCGTATGGGGAAGATGAGGATGCGATATCTACGTTTAATTATAAGAAAAAAGGGTTTGTCAAGAACCCGACCGATTTTTATTTCAAAACTTATATGCACGGCGCTGCGAAATTAACGACAAAAATCGTTGATGATATGCATTATTGTACTGGTCCGGAACAAAGCGGAGAGCGAATTTTAAATCTAGCAAAAGATTTTTCAAAAACTTTTTATGGGCATCCGATGTTCGGTTTATTTTGGATGAATAGTTTTAGTCATAACAGCGTTAATTCACCCACTCGCCTTGATAAAAAAGTTGCGTCTTTCTTCAAAGACCTCAAAAACGATGGAATTTTAAACGAGGTGATGATTATTTTTGTCAGCGATCACGGAATGCGATTCGGTAAAGTTCGACAAACTACAAGCGGTTGGATAGAAGAGAGATTGCCTTATTTATACTTCTGGGTACCACCTTGGTTGAGACAAACACGTCCAAAAGAATACAATAATCTTCGAAATAACGCGAAGCGTTTAACTAGTCCATACGATATGTATATGACAATACAAGATATATTGGTGCTTTCTAATTTTACTTATGCTCCTATACAAAGCGACAGTTGCCCTATGTGCCAATCACTTTTTAAAGAAATTCCAGAGCCTCGATCTTGCGAAGAAACTGGAATAAGCACACATTGGTGCACTTGTAATGGTTATGTGCCAATAAAAACAGACAACAAATTAGTTGGTCAATCTGCTAACATTACCCTACAATGGATTCAATCCAAAATACAAGAATTAGTTCCCGGCACAAATAAATGCGCAAGTTATACATTAGCAAAAATTATGAGTGCTAGTTTATCTGCCGATTCTATTAATACAAATGATAACACCACAAGCACGCACATATTGTTGATGTTTGAAACAAAACCTAAAGCTATTTTCGAATCAACAGTTACTGTAACAAAAAGTAATGTTATTGATGATAATACTAGTAGTAGACAAACCTTTAAGGTATTATACGTCAGCAGATTGGATGAATATAAACCACACAGTGGTTGTATAGAAGATGCAAGGGCCAAAAATTATTGTTATTGCAAAAAGCATTAGATAATTATCGATAGTTATTAATTAAATGACACAAATGAACGAATGCTGAATAAATCGTCGATTTCTTTTTGCTTCGTTTGGATGTCCCAAATAAAGTATGTGGTAAGTAAAGAAATATCATATAATATCATAAAATTTACATATTAAGTATAGAACGCAATTTATTAGTTTTAAATTTAACGTTTTAAAAAGTTTTTAATGAAGGTTTTCATTAAATCTTTCAATTTTACATTAATCTTCAGTAAAACATGGGCAGTGATAGCCCCACAATGTCAGTTTCGGCCGAAACAAATTCCAAGTTTGCAAATAATAATCAACAGCGATATTTATTGTCCAACTGTCGAAAAATTACACTATGCCATTCGACAGTTGTCATTCCAATTAAATTAGAATATATCAATGGGTGAGGAGAAGACAGATAAGAGTTTACAGTGGAAAATAACATATCATCTTTGGATCAAAGAGGTAGAACCAAACTGAAAGTTCATCGAAATCCTGAAGTCATTGTGAAGAACATCAATTTAATTCCAAAAAAGTATTCCCATTATTCCTCAGTTTGCAGCCACATATTTTGACACTAGTTTATCAATTTTCAAAATTTTTATTGAAAAGTATCCTGCTACAAAAATGGCATAAAGTATTACTTTTTTCAAATAATTCAGAGACAACTTTAGCTGCAAGTTTGGAAGGCTACAGGTATAAAAGTGCTCTACATATGAAGCGTATAATGCAAAACTCAAGTCCACTACTTTCAATGAAACAACAAAACGGCAAGTAGTGACGGAACTGCTGGTGTACAAGAGACGGGCCATAAAGTATTATCGCAAAATTCCAAAAGTAACTCTCTGTAAACAGAAATATGTGTTTTATCCAGGAAATGTGCAAGAAGTGTTTCATCTCAGTCAATGCTAGTATTATGTTTTCAATATTCATGACATAGGTAGTGAAAACTCCATTTTCTTTACATTCTTCACCAGCTTTTCCAGGCATATGTTGAACGCTTGTTGATACGCGATCGCGCCCCCATAACGTAGTCTGTAACTTACTCCTATGCTTTTTGAAATGTTATTTTTTATTTTTATGCAGCATCTGACGTTCATCATTGTTATTCTTACCAGTTGATTGATTACACATAGCTTGGCGAAAAAGGTGTTTTCAGCAGTGTAAGAGTTGTATGATTACTGAAGCCAAATGATAGAGTTATCGAGGAAAGGTTGTTGGTATATATGGAAAGAGAGGGTCAGCTGAATGAAGGACTGTTTGGGTACAGAATAACCAGAAAGGACACAATTTGGGGTATAGCCACGTTGCCAGATCATTAGGTTCCCTTCTTAAAGATAGCGGAGCATTAAATCGATGTCAAAAAATGCGGTTCCTTCAACATCAAAGGAACCGAAATCAGTATCATTTCTGGTTATTCTGTGGTTTGGGTTCAGGCGAAAAATAAGATGAATGGACAACATGCGGTAATAGTGGGGTTGAATGTTGAGAATGCATTCAACACGGGTATTTTGCGTACGTTGGAGAGAATGGGGTGTTCCGATTATCTTATGTGTGCTATATAGATAATTTTTCAAGGGACAGAAACATGGAGTGTGAGGAGATAGAATACAGGACAAACAGATGATGCACGCAGAACTCTAGTTTGGATAAAGTCTTGTGGATTTATGTCAGTACAGGCATATGCCTGCGATGATCGAATCATTCTGTCTGACGTCACGATGAGGAATGAGAAAATTGGAAGGATTATTCAGTTGTGTTAAAAAGGTTAGGGGCCCGGTGCTGAGGACCGGTTCGGGAAATGTAAAAATGGTGAGTGCTCTGAACTATTTAGGTGTGGAAGTGGCCTGCACTAACATATGAAGCGGAAGTATAATAAGATATGATTTTATTAGGTTTGCAAACGGAGCAGAGAGTTTTTCCGTTGTGGGAACCGACGCGACGGACGCTTTGTAAATAAAGTCCGCATGGCGCCTCTTTATTTGACGCATAAAAATAGTTGGAGCTGATATGATATCTGATGTTCAACTACAACACATCTGTGGTAGGGTGGTTAAGAAAAAATAAAAAGAGGAACATGGAAACAAATGATATAATGAAATTTGAGAAGAGATGGTAAAATAGTGAAACTAACCTGGATGGTTAGAGATGAAGGCAGTATGTAATGGGATAAAGAAAGAGAAGTGTATAGAATTATTAAGAAAGATTAGATGGTTATTGTGGCCATGTCCAGCAAGGGCATATAGCCCCTGACGGGATATGTACCATTCAATATTTATTTAAAAAAGTTCAAATTAATGGGCGTATGGAATGTATGTGTGAAACCAGTGAAAGTAGATTCCAACAAATTACACTAGTATGTATGGATAGCAGGAAAGAAGAAAGAATATAGGGAGTGTAAAGGAATATAGGATGGACTTATGGACAGGGCGGATGGTTATCCGCCATGTTGGCGATCACCAACTGAAAAAGAAATGCCCAAGGTTCCACTCATCGTGCATTTCTTCTATGGTTCATATTTACTTGTATATTGAGAAACACCGCAGAAATTTGGTTGCGGGTAGATTACCGTAAGATGGGGTTACTTGGACACGTTTTTTGCGCATTTTTCGAGATTAAAACTGAAGAAATAAAGTTAGGGCAACAGAAACTTGTTCATCATACCAACCTAACCTCCAGGATTATATAGCTATCATAAAACATTGAAAATACCTTATACAAACAATAACAAATATATAAAAAAGTGATGTCCGAATAGCCCCGTTGTTGGGGCTTCTTGGACACATCATAATTATATAGGTTTATACTTTTCACTGAAGAAAGGGCAAAGTTAGCGTTGTTAAAAAATGTTGTAATGTGTCATCGCGGTTGACTAACGACCTGGACCGCTTGATGTTTGACGCTATTCTGATAAACAGGTTGTTTCTTGCGATAAAAGAATCGATGGAATCTGGACCTGGACTGTTGTTCTTGAAGACCTTGATCTGCCTCCCTTGTTTATCTAGGTATTTTTTACCACATCTCAAATGTCGGCCTTTGTCAAGGGAAACCCCCAATTCGCAACAACACGCAAAGTTTCAAAAATCAACAGCTCCTTAGAGCTGCTTAAAACAATCGGATGTCCAACGGGTCTTGAATTCCTTTCAAGCATCTTCCGTGGTAATGCTTTCTGCGTTTCTGCGGCCTTTTTCCTTTTTCCGAACTGCAAGTCTTCCACTTTGTAATTCATGTGGGATTTTAACCCTGGAGTTTTTTGATACATGCGCACCATTTTTAATCAGTGACTTCCTTTAATAACAAGAAAAAAAACACCAGAAACAAAAACATGAACACGGATACGTTGTGTCCATGTAGCCCCGGGGTGGCCAAGTAGCCCCATCTTATGGTACCTATTATTTTTTAGGTTTGGAAGGCTCGCATGTTCTCGTTGCTTTCCTCGTCAAGGCTGTTCTTCCCTACCTTGTCGTGGTACTGCTGTTCTCTTCCTATTATTGCGTTGCCGTTTCAAATTATGATTTTATGCCATAATTTGAGGCACTTTTTTCTATGCTTTTTTCCTCCGTAGGGGCATGCACATTAGTAATGATAATATTAAAGAACTCCCCTTTATCCTTACACTGCTCATTCTATTCCTTAAGACATTTGCTTACAACTAATTGACGTTGTAACACCTCTTCTATGACTGGCTCTGCCCGGTCCACATAACTTCTTGTATGGCTGTTATGCCAGCCTTATACTTTTCTAGGATATCTCCTAGTGTTTGGAGTGCTCTGCTGTGATACAAAGTCTTCACGTTCCAGAAACACAACGCTTCCCAATGAAATTGATGGCCACAACCTTCTACTGGGTTGCTCGGGTTCATACGGTACACCAACTTGGAGATGAAAAGGAGAGACTAACAAGATCCAAAAAAAAGTTCCAGAAAACTACAAAAGGAATAAATTTACTCTGCACCACCCTGAAGGTTACTACAAGAATCATAACAAACAGTAAATCAATGTATTTCATTAGCAGACGAGCAATAAACTTGGGTTTGGGTTCTTTGTCATCTTTGTCATTAGACAAATAAAGGAAAAGTCGCCATCCTTCATGAGTATTATCGATCTACCCAAGGGAAAGCCTTCGAATACAGTTAAAGGTCCCACTTTTTGATATACAAATATCGCACAGCATTATTAAAACAATCGAAAATATGCATTTGGAAAATAAGATTCAAGAAAAAAGAAATGACGAACTAGCTGAATAGATTTATGTAAATTATGAGGTTCGGCTTGTCATTGATCGTCCATGAAAATACATAGAAGAAAACTTAATCACAAAACAACCTTTTCGACGTATTATACTCAGCTCCGACTCGGTCGAAAGTTCTGATTCGATTCCTGTTTAGTGCTTCTATAACTATAATATAGGGTGCCCATTATGTGTGGAATATAGTATATATCTTTGTAGGTATCAACTTTATAAAAAAACATATTGTTCAATTGTTTTTAAATCAGAAAACAAATGAGTAACCAATAATACTTAAATTTTTTTAAATGGCAATGTATTCTTTCTTTAGGCTCATTTGGTAGAGATTACTTTTCTCTTTACGATGGCGTAAAATTTTTGTATCCTTACATCAGAAAATTTTTGAGAAAAATGGAAAAATTGTTTATTAATAAAAATTAATCAAGAACATTAATCTAGATATCCGAGATCGTCAAGTACCTCGAATTATTACTGTAAATTCATTTACATACAAATATAAATAAAACAAATAAACGAAAAATTAGTGTACATCTCCAATAATTCGAGATACTGCGAAGTCTTTTTATAAAGTTGATACCTACCAAGATATACAGGGTGATTCATTAGCTCTATGACAAACTTTGGCAGATGAAAGGTGGTCCGATTCTAAGGAAAAAATGTTATATGAATATGGGTCCGATTCATTTTGGTTAAAGAGTTACAAGCCTTTGAAAATTTTACACAGTTTAATAGGCAAATGAAAATGTAACATAAAAAATAAGTTTAAAAATTACAAAAATTGTTCGAAATGTCCGCCTTCAGTTTGAATGCACGCCTCACATCGACGAAGTAAAGATTCTATCACACGACGTATGATATTTGGATCATTCCGTATGCTATTAGCTGCATCTTGAATTCTGTCCAGTAGTTGCTGACGGGTAGCAATTTCTACATGGTACACAAGCTGCTTCATGTGTCCCCAGAAATAATAATCCAGCGGATTTAGATCTGGGGATCGTGGTGGCCAGACTACTGGACCTCCATTGCCAATCCATTTGTTTGGAAAATGTTCATGTAACCAAGCGATGACTTCTCTTCCTCGATGTGGTGGTGTACCATCGTGCTGATACCACATATTTTGAACGATGTTAAGTGGTACGTCGTCGATAAAATCGAAAAGGTTATGTCCCAAGAAATTTCTGTACATATTTGCATTTAAGCGTTCATTTATCACCCATACAGGTAGCAAAGAATTGTTAAAATGCCACCCCAAACGTTTACACTAAACCGTTGCTGAAATCTTCCTGGTCTAATTGCATGTGGATTTTGCAAGGACCACACATGTTCGTTATGATAATTATTTATGCCGTCCCTAGTGAAACACGCTTCATCAGACCACAGAACTTGGGAAATGAAGTTATTATTTTGAGCATGTTGCTGAATAATCCAGTGGCAAAATGCTAAGCGTTGCTCAGTATCTCCATCATGTAATGCTTGAACATTTTGGCGATGAAACGGATGTAACATTTCTCGATTCAATACACGCCATACAAAACTTTGGGATATTTGTAACATGCTATACGCCGAGTACTAATTGAAGGGTCGTCAAGTACTAAATCAATAACACGTTCTTCATTTTGTACATTCACATCATGGGGACGAACGGAATGTAGTGGAGCAGGGTTACCTATTTCTCTCAGTCTGCGAAATGATGCACTAAACACTGTATGGGCAGGTTGATGTCTACTTGGAAACCTACGAAGGTATTCTCTTGCTGCTTGCCGAGCGTTTCCGTTACAAAGCCCGTATACAAAAATAATATCTGCATATTCTTCAGTCGTAAATACATGCATTTTCGTTTTATGTTATATTTTTTTAGTAAATTGAAATGTTTGACATAAAGAACTCAGTTTTGTTATCACAGCCAACTCTGTATTTGTGTTTCATAATTATTGTTGTGATTGTTGCAAATCTTTACTTCGTCGATGTGAAGCGTGCATTCAAGCTGAAGGCGGACATTTCGAACAATTTTTGTAATTTTTAAACTTATTTTTTATGTTACATTTTCATTTGCCTATTAAACTGTGTAAAATTTTCAAAGGCTTGTAACTCTTTAACCAAAATGAATCAGACCCATATTCATATAACATTTTTTCCTTAGAATCGCATCATCTTTCATCTGCCAAAGTTTGTCATAGAGCTAATGAATCACCCTGTATACTATATTCCATACATAATGGGCACCTGTATAATTAGGGCTCTAGTGTTCTTGTGAATCTGTGAGTAAAAGCCTTTTTAAAATCTACTAAACAAAGGTACAAGGGTTTGTTACACTCTATGTACTTCTCAATTAATTATCGTGGTATGTATATCTCATTTAGAATCGGGCGATTTTCCTTAAATCCTTGCTGTTCATCAGTTATTTCAATTTTATCTGTATTTTGCTGCTTATAATTTTCGTTAATAACTCACATGTAGTATTCGGTAGAATTATATTCCTGTAGTTGTACCTTGTTTTCCATTCGGTGGGGATTTGTATTCGAGATAATTTTTTTACACTGTTTTTTTTGTTCCTATGCCGTGTATTCACAGTGATACTAATAATGTTTGATTAAAAATGCATTAGAGTCAACTTTATTATTTTTTGTGGTGTTCTTATTGTTAGTTAGTTTAATCAACCGTCCATCACATGGTCATCATTAATACTATTTAAATCTACAGTAGATATCTTGAGTATAAATCTAAGAAATTAATAGCTGCTGATAACAGAGCTTATGTGATTTCTGTTTAAATAGCTTTTTTGTGAAAAATATAAGGAGCTTTTGTCCTTTGTCAATAATAAAAAGGATTTCATAATTTCCTGTGATGCATGATTTGTGAATGTAATGATATCTATTTGTCTTTCGGGAGTATTTCTAATGTAGTTCGTAGAACCGCACAACGTGGTTCTAGGAACAACGTTATTTTACATCTTATGTCAATATTTGCTGAGGTGACAGTTGTTCTTCGAAAATTTTTTTATAAGCTTCTTTGTATTTATAAGTTTCCGATATTTCTGGTAGTTTTTATGACTTAATTGCAGTGATATAACGAACAAAGACGGGGTTGTATACACGTAGTTACGAACCCCAAACTCTGGCGTGAGTTGATCAGATCCGCATTAATGGAAATTACAAAAACATAATATTTTAAAACTTAAATACCATTACTTTGCGTGAAAATACAACAATTTATTTAAAATTTGTATTTTTCGAATGTAAACAATAATTAGTACTGTAAATACTGTTTAAGTGTTTTTAATTTAACATATAATAAAAAAAAGTGCGTCCTTGGACCTAGTTCACTAGGAGGGCCTATCATAAATCATGTACAGGTACTTTTTCGGGGTGATAATTACTGCCACTACTGTTTCTGAGGGTCATAAAAACCACCAAAAATATCGGAAACTATACCTGCTCGTATTGAACAAAAAAAAACAATATATTTAAATTAAATTTGTATTATAAAAGTTAAATTTAATCAATTTTGTTTTCAGTGCCGAAGATTCCCATATTTGGTCGATCATCTAGGACACATTTCTAAAAAAAACTCTTTCACCTTTTTCTATCTCTATCAAGAAAATCAAAATAATTGAGATCTAAACTATTGGTACTATTTTTCAGTATTATTATTAGAATTAAAAATAGTTAGAAAAGAATATCAGTGCCTTCCACTCTGTACTTAAGGTTAATTTGTTTATAAAATGTAATATGTATATATTTATAAATAGAATGATGTAGTTTATATTGATTTTACTTTATATGAATGAAATTAAATAAATTAAATAAAGAGTTTTTTTAATCTTTATTTTCTAATTCTTCTTTTTCTATTTCAAAAATTAAATTAAATACTTTTTGTTTTGCAACCGCCCTATTGATTGGTGTAAATTGTTTGACTGTTTTAGCTAAACTTGCAAAGAATAAATCAACGTCATCCAATGATTCATTTTTGGATTTCTTTTCGTGTAAAATATTCATCAATGCTGGTCCTGATAATTGCGATTTTCTTTTTATTGGTATTCTTAGCGTTGAAGAACTAATACATTTGAGTCCTTTTTCTTCATCACTTTCTTGATCTCCAGTATTATCATCATCTAAAATCACAGATGCGTTCCAACTATCATCAAACACCGAAATAGTATTATTACTACTCGACGGGTTATTTCTCTCTTTTTGCTTAAGAAACGGTAACAAGAAAAAAACTTCATCTTCAAACTTCCATTTTTTGCTACTTCCCCCCGAGCGTTTCCGCTTTTTCAAAATTCTTCGATAACCGTCTCGAATGTAGTTCCAGGTTTGTTTACAACATTCAGCTGTTTATTAAAACGTTTTTGTTACAAAAAATAAAAATAAATAAGAAATATCTTACCAGTTTGATGAAGTTTTTGTCCAATTTCTCTCCAAGCAATTTCTTTTTTGTCTAAATCAGAATAATATTTATCGTTATTATCATATAAACAACGATACTCCCTAACCAGTTGTATAAGTTTTTGTTTATCCATTTTATTAATTTTTTAAATATCAATTTTACGTCACGGTACAGGCACGTTCCGCAACGTAACGTTCACTAAAATGGCCTCGTGATTTAATGTGTCTGACGTAGCAACTCAGAACCACATCGTGTCTGATACGAAACGCTCCGAACAAAATTAATAATTAAATAGGATTTGGAAAAACATCATTGAAATAAAAAATTGATTATTTATTTGGTATGAAGACGTTTGGTTATAAAGATACAAGAAATAAAAATGAATAGAAAAGTAAACACCACATACTGATTTAATATTTTGGAAATACAAGATTTACCGCCATCTTTGACTCAAAGTAAAATGTATAGTATAGTAAGCTATTCAACTCAATGTGTATTTTAAAGTAAACTATAAAAAACTTTAAGGAATATAAAGTTCTCTCCTTGCCTTATGTTAAAAGACTATTAAGGGTGTATGCCACCTTGGAGACCCGAAAATAAAAATAACTTTAAGATTTTTTAGTGTATTTTATTTATTAACAGTTATTAAAACTGCACCTGTTAAATGTCTGCATTGTTAGGCTATGTAGTTATAAGTTAATTTTAAATTAATTAATTTGTTCTAGATAGAAAATGAGAACGTCAGTTTTTACGGTTTTTAATTTAAATAATTTATTTATTATTTTATTTGTTTATTCACGGTAAAAAATAACTAACTCTATTTTAAATCTAACATGTTTCCAGGAGGTCCATTCACTTTTCGAGTAAATATTTCAATCGGTTATTAGAGCAAATTTTAGAGATTAAATGAATCTATGGCAAAGTGAATTATTTACTCTACTATGAGTGAACACAGATTACATATTAAATCTCGGTAGAGTTGAAATTATAATCTATACAGATTTTACAATCCACTCGAAATTAGTGTTTGATATATTCTTAATAGAATGCTACAATCTACGTAGAAAATTAGATTTAGGTATTGTGATGAACGTGTATTTTATTATCAAAACACAATTTTTAAATATATAACAGAATTTTTCGGGAGCAGGTTCAAACAGAAATTCGTTAATTCAAAAATCCTTTACTTTAACACTTTAACACTTTTTTATGTTTATTTACTATTTTTTTTTGTTTCCATGACTTTATTTTTTGATATTAACGCCACCTCTTCATGCTATCATAAGTGATATTATTACAATTTCCCCATATTCAAAATTGGGACATTTACAAACGTAGATGACGGAAATTTTACAATTCAACGTTCCATTCTTTTTCTGTTGGTACAGTCAGCGTTTTTTTTTTTATCATCCACATTTTGGTTATACTGTCGATTCTCATTCCTTCTTGAATTTCCCGTCTCATTGTTAGTTCTATCTTGGGAATAATCCTTATAAATCACGTGATTCATATATACATTTTCTTGTTCCGGGGGATTTCCTCGATTCTGTGATACAAAATTAAATCTACGTGGTGGTCCTCTGTTTTGATAGTCATTATTTTGGAATCTTGATTGAGAATTTCTATATCCATAGTTATCGCGTCCATTTCCAATTTCTATTTCGAGAGTAATTATTACCATATCTATTATTACTACCGTTGGTTTTATCATTATTATCACAGTTCGTATAGTTATTGTTATTGTAATTGTAGTTTCTTTGATTTTGCTCTGGTTTTTTGTCGTAGTTGTAGTTATAGTTTAGTTTTGTATGTTTCATTTAATTTTCTTAGATTTCCTTCATTTATTACTCAATTATTTTCATCTCTTATTTTGTTATCTTCATTTATTTTTCGCATCATTTCCATTATATCATTCATATTTATTTGACTTTTCTCTGCTGTCTCCTTCTTATCGCCACTATTCGTATTAGCTATACTCGGAGTATGATTTGTTTCGTCGGCATCATCTTTTCTACCTTTCGATGACGCTCTGGTTTTTATTTGTCTTTCAGCTATTTTAATTTTTCCTTTTGGCCCCACGTTGGGCGCCAAAAATTGTGATGATCGTTTATTTGATATCAAAACTAACTTTTTAAAATATATAATAGAATATGTCGGGAGCAGGTTCAAACAGAAATTCGTTAATTCAAAAATCCGACTTAACACTTTTTTATGTTTATTTACTCCTTTTTTTTTGTTTCCATGACTTTATTTTTTGATATTAACGCCACCTCTTCATGCTATCATAAGAGATATTATTACAGTATATTCTAAATTGAGTTATAAGAAAATAGACAGTGTTCACAAAATAGGTTTATTATTATAAAAACTGAACGATCGAATAAATAATTGCATTTATGCAATCTTAAGATATACCAAGTCGCTATATTTAAGTAAGCATACTTAAATTATGAAACAAAATCATATGCAGGTGCCATTTTTAATGCAAAACACTTAAACTACTAATACGAAAACTTAAACTAAAAAATAAATTCATATTTTAATACCAAATAAGAATCAGCCTCTAATCGCGATTGCGCTAAATTGAACGGCTCCTTATATATCAAGAGATTTAAATCTACAATATTTAAGACTTTTTTAATAGGAAATTGCACTTTGAATGCATTTTATATATCCACATAAATAATTGTTTTTAACATTTTTGTTACAAAAAAAATCTATTTCCATCTATTTCTAATATTTGTTCAAACTGTGACAATTTCTCTTTAGTCAAACCAGTACATAGAATCATCCTCTTCTTATTATAATACGGATATTTCAACCATTTGGAAATTTTTAATTGGAAATCTGATGGAAATTCATTGATACAGTCTTTCAGAGTTTTCTTATAGATAAAATTTTCATACGTAACAATTGTTGATGGTCCAAATTGCATTTTTTTTCTGCTAAAAGCTGAACTGTTTCACTATCCTTTATCCTTAACACTATAATAACCGATTCGTTTATAACCAAGATAGGTAGTAACGACGGGAACGTTGAGAACAAAGTGAACGTGGTGAAGTTTCACATCACCCCGTGTTCAAGCAAGAAAGGTTGTGAACTTGTTAGGGCTTGTCTGGATTTAGAGTAACTTTCAACACTGTTAAGAGTTAAATTTTAATTCTAGCATGTTCAACGTTCAACGTACATCTACAACAGGAAACTTTAATCCGTTAGAGTATATTGAAAAAATGATCTCTAATAGAGTTTATCCATAAGTAGAGTAAATAATAGAATAAAATTTACTTTAATTTAGTTTCTTTATTCTTTTTTATCGGTTTCAGGTTGTAACAAGGTCCTTAACATTCACAAAAGTTGGTTTGTAATATACCTTATAACTGTACTAGGAATGTAAAAATGACGTATTATTAATTTGCTGCCACTGTTTGAACTTAGTATAACATTTTTCGTATATCACTTTTGACTTGGTTGGAATAAGTGCTTGCATAGCTTCTTCAGCACTTTTTAGCACGTTCTCAGGCAAATTAACGTCACTCATTTTAAAAATTATTGAATTTTTAAAAACTAAAATATTTTTTGATAAACATCTTTGTGACTACCTAGCAACCAACTTGTATAACGACTTTGACTTTTACGGAAAAAGTTGCCAATGAATTTTTGTTTTATTATTGTTCGCATTAAAGTCATAATAATTCATCAAAATGCGTAGGTAGTCGCCTGAAACCGATAATAGTATATTAAAAAACAAGTTTCGTAAGACACGTTTGAAATGCACGAATTCAAGTTGAAAAACGAGTGGCGAAGCCACGAGTTTTTTAATGAATAAGTGCTTTAAGTCTTATGAAACGTGTTTTTTATGCTATTTTTTGTAATTCGCGTTATTATCCTTTTTTTTCTCAAAAATAAAATAAATTTTGACAATGTAGGGAAATAGATATGTAGCAGTTGGTAACACCGTCACACTTGAAAATAGAAATTTGAATTGACAGTTAGAATCTGTCAAAACACAAAATGTATTCACCTGAAAAGAATGTTTCATGTACACCTCCCAAAATAAGAGAAATTGTCCAGAGTTCAGTGTCCTTATCATTGTGGACCTTGTATTCGATGCTAAGAACGTGTTTAAACATCTACATTGTCACATTGACAACTAGAAAAATTAATGCCCCACTGCCACTAACTTGAACTGGTTGCATAAAGTGTTACTAAAATCTCATTACAGCATCGGATGCTGTAAGGAGTCTCATTACAGCACCCGTTTGAGTACTGTTATAGCTTTCATTATCGTCGCGAATTACAAAAACTATTGAATAAACCTCGATGTTATGACACATTAAAGCCTTAGATGTCTTAAAATTTGTGACATTTACGGCTGTAATAAATGTCATAACATTTTTCGGTATGTTAATAGCTGTTATAAATATAACTTATCACTATGATATTATATTATAATAAATGTGGCGGTTGCCACGTATATTCCCCCCGCTAACATATAGAATTACAATTTCAACAAAAGACGAAGGGTAACTCAAAATTATTTTACAAATAATAGTAAAGAAGTTGCATTGCTTCGATTAACAAATATTTCGTCTTCCAACAAGGAAAATAATCATTGAGCTTGCAATCAATGAAAACGAAAACCTATGCGAAGTTAGCCCCCAATTTTTCTAGCCCCCAATTAGATAGGATTTTACATGCATAGTAATTTGATTATAACAAGAGAACCAGTCAACCGATTTCGATAAACAATGTCTCATTCGAAAGCTTAATCTTTGACCAATACGAATGTGGAAATGCCCGATTCGAAATCTCTTTCGAATTCTGCTAAAACGCCAAAATAATGCGAAGGTACATGAAAATAACACAAAAATGACCTTTTTTTATGTGGTGATAACTCGTCAACGATGTACCCGATGATCAAGATCTATACGTCAGTCGATTCGTCATAGTTTCTTCTATCGAAATCACAAAATGCCCGTTTTCAATTCTCTCCCGTTAACCTTGTACAGCCCTCGGAATGGCACCGTGTTCCGTGTGGCTCGTTGTTTATGCACGTGTGAACGCCCGAAAGTCTAGCCCCCGATACAAAAAAATTAATTTAAACTAAATCGACTATAATTCGAGAACGGTTTGGCGGATTATAATGTTTTATATCTCAATCGAAAGTTTATGCCTGGCTAAATGCCCGATTCGAAATATTTAAGGATTTTGATTAAAACACAAAAAACGAATTAATCAAACACATCAATTATCTCCTTAACTAATTGACCAATTTTAGTCATCAACATCTCGATCGAAAGTATGATCTACAATGAATGCGAAGGTGGAAATGCCCGATTTCAAAATTTACTAATTACCTGCGTACGGCTGTTGAAATGA
>NW_019280771.1:1944-36925 GCF_000648695.1 Onthophagus taurus | reverse complement strand
TACTTAAATGCCCGCATATCAACTAAAATGCGTTATTAGCGAATCAACTTCCAAACATCCCCTCCTTAATTTATTGTGGGAAGAAGGAATACTGGAGGTGAATAAACAAAAAATGTAAAGACGGCGGGGCGAAGCGGTTTTAAATCGTTTTTTGGTTTTAAAACTCAACCTTTCAATAAAAAAATTACTCGTTTTCTCGAAACATTTCAAATAAAACTTACGTCATTTTACTAAAATAAAACGCACTAATCGAATTTCAATGTTTAACACTTCCTGCAAAAGAAAGTCTATCCCCCAATATAAAAAAGATAATTTAAACTAAATCGACTATAATTAGAGGACGGTTTGACGGATTTTAATGTTTTATATCTCTATCATATTTTGTTGAACTATATTGATCATTTTATCTCTGGACCCATGGCCACAACTAATATGAATATCTAATAACCTTTCAAATAGTTCTTCTTCTGGGATGAATCGCCTACTTTCATAACATCATACATTTGCAGTAAATTCTCTCCTGCTTTTCTTGCTATTCTTTTGTTTTGCTTGAGTAATTTCCAGCGCCATCTATTAATTCTCTATTTTATAACCTCAAAACAACAAAAAACATCAATACTTACTTCTTTTAGTTGATCGAACGTGTACGGGCGCTTATTAGGTTTTTCTTTGTAGTAACGACTGTAGTGTTCTTTAAACAGCTCCTCATCACTTCTTCCAGAATGATTTTCCATGCTTGCTAATTTAGTTAGTGCTGGTCGTTTCGTGAACCTTCGATACCTTTATTGCGGCAGATTGTGTACCGAGATGGAGTAGGCGATTTGCCGAATATGATCGGGCGTTTCAAGAAAAGCCTCGTCAGAAAACGAAATCCTTAACATTTACACAAAATGCCGACGCTTCATGAACTGCCTAGGATTTTCGGGAACTGACGGATTTCGCTATGTGACCACGACATTTACATCTTTGTGGATAAACGCTTTTGTATAAGAATGAAATGTTGAAGAAATTGGCTTAATTGCGGAGAAAGTCTGTCATACATTTGCTAAAAGGGGTTCAATTTCTATTTGTGGGGTAGAAGTAATAAAAAATTCTCCAGGTAATCGGCGTGTTTGGCCGTATAATAATTCGGTGGAAGTACAACCAAGATCCTCTTTCAATGTAGAACGTAGTCCCAACAAAATAAGTGGAAGAGCTTCGTTCCATCTTTCACCAGAACTACTTGCAGTAATAGCGGTATTGAGAGTTCGATGGAATCTCTCTAAACTTCCATTAGTTTATGGATGGTAAAGTGGATGTGTGGATTTGATGGATACCAAGAATTTTGTTAAATTGAGAAAACAGGTTGGATTCAAACTGTTTGCCTCGGTCATGAGCAGAGCCGCGATGTTTCGTGCTGTTGATGTCACCATCTGTATAAAGCAGCGAACGGGTTATAGCGTAGTAGTAACGTGCTTCTATCGAGCACATCGATGTGCCGCAACGTAACGATACTGGTTGAATGCTGGCCTATGTAAAATTTGGGGGGTTCTCTGTGGTGCAGCGTTCAATACGTGTTTGGCCGATTGTCGGAATAAAACTCAACCAGTGGCGTGGTATACTATATGTGGCGTGATGTGGTCCATGTGGCCCGAGTCTCTACCGTAAGGCGACGAGCCGCCAATCAGTTGCCCGACAACGTCGCGGCTCTAACTCATGACTCATGAGTTAGGGTATGAGGTAGACTGAATCTTGAAAAATGATGACGAAGTAATGTGTTTGCAATGGTGTCTGCCAGGAAGCGTCTATGTCTGACCATAGATGGATCACTTTTGATTTAGGACCAATTATGCTCTTGAGAAAGAGGGTCCGGGATCCAAAGCGGACTGACTTGAGCATTTTTGCAAGCTGTTTAAAATGAGCAATTGCGAGATTTTCCATATGCCCCTCCTGTAAATACCGATGAATTGGAGTATTACTCAAACCTCGTGGGTGACACACTAACTCAGGCCTTCCACAGTGCATGTCCTGAGAGAATTGTGGAGGAGAGAGGGAAGGCTACACCTTGGTGGACTCCTGATCTACATTCACTGAGGGTCACTTGCAGAAAAGCTTTTAATAAAGCAAAACAAACTAGACTGAATTCTGACTGGACCTTGTTCAAAACACACCACTCAGAATTCAAACGTTTAGTACGACAAAAGAAACGACAAGCCTGGAGAGGTTTTTGTGAAGAGGTGGAAAGCGCTGCTGAGGCCTCACGCCTAAACAAAATACTATCTCGCGGCCAAAAGTACAGTCATGACATTCTAAAAAAGTCTGATGGCAGTTTTGCCAAGGATCCAGAAGAATCGTTGCATTTATTAATGGATGTTCATTTTCCAGGTTCCTTGCAAGATTTTTCAATGCTTCTACACCAAGTGGAATTTAACAACCCTCCTAGCAGCCAGGACTGGCAGATAGCTAACCAGGTTGTAAGGAATGAGTTGGTAGAGTGGGCAGGACCCGACGGTATATTTCCTGCTCTTCTTCAATGGAGTCTAGAGGATATGAAAATGCACTTGATGAGAGTTTTTAAGGCCTGCTTAGCCTTTAACTACGTTCCCATCAGCTGGAGGAAGGTTACAGTAACCTTTATACCAAAGAATGGAAAAAAGGACCCAGCGGATCCTAAAGCCTTTCGACCAATTAGTCTCTCATCATTTCTTTTAAAGACGCTTGAAAGACTATGTGAATATTACATTAGAGAGAATGTACTTAAAGCGTTTCCTTTGCACTTCAACCAACATGCATATATCAAAGGTAAATCTGTGGATAGCGCCTTACACATGGTAGTGGGGCGCATCGAACAAGCACTTGATTCGAAAGAGTCCATTCTGGGAACTTTCCTTGACATAGAGGGAGCGTTTGACAAAACCACCTTTAGTAGCATTAACCTGGCACTGGAATCTCGAAGAGTGCCATCGGTCATCGCGGGCTGGATTAAAACAATGCTAGCAAGCAGAGTTGTTCAGACTAAGGCGAAAGGACACACAGTACAGAGAGTTGTGGTTAAGGGTTGCCCACAAGGTGGGGTACTCTCACCGCTTCTCTGGTGCTTAATAGTTGATGATCTCATTCGTGAGTTAAATAATAAATATCTCTTCACAGTTGGTTACGCCGACGACGTGGCTATCTTGTTAAGAGGTAAACCTGACAATGTTCTTTGTTACAGAATGCAGCAGGCGCTTAAACTTGTTGAACGATGGTGTGAAGAACATACCCTCTCTGTCAATCCTAAAAAGACAGGGACTGTTCTCTTCACTAAACAGAAGAAACTGGGACACTTAACGCCACCCAATTTCTGCAATAATCCATAAACCTTTGCTCCAGAGGTGAAATATCTGGGTGTTATCTTGGATAAAGGACTAACTTGGACATCACACATTAGTTGCAAAACCAAAAAAAGCAACGATTGTACTGACCCAGTGCCGAAGGGCTATTGGGAATACTTGGGGATTAAATCCGAAAGTTACAATGTGGATCTACATTTCTGTGATAAGACCCACGGTAGCTCACGGAGCCATAGTTTGGTACTCAGCACTAAAACATGCATATAAAGCTACATTACTGCATCAATTGCAACGACTGGCCTGAATGCTAATCACAGGCGCTATGAGATCTACACCTACGATTGCAATGGAGACTATGCTAAACGTGCTGCCCCTAGATATTTTTATCAGGGAGGTGGCCGTGATGGCATTGCTTCGGTTGCGATCAGTAAATGAAAAGCAGGTTGTTAAAATGGGAATAGTCCGGAAGGCTGTTAGTAAACAACCCCTCCTTAAAGCTCGCACAGACTACATTACACCTACTTTCTTAGGCAAGCCACACTTTGGCATTGAAACGATACCCCAAAGCAACTCAAGCTGACCATCTACACTGATGGATCAAAGAAGGCTGGAGGTTCCGGAGCGGGAATTTTCTCGCACGATCTCCAGCTGCACCTTTTCACTTCGTTAGGATCGTATTGCACGACTGCTCAAGCCGAATTAATTGCTATAAACATAGCAGCCGATGCGATTATCGACTCCAAAAAAGTCGGCAGAAACGTTGTAATCTGTACTGATAACAGACAGGCTATGCTGGCGGTTGGCAGGCATCATACTGCATCATCGTTGGTGAAGTCCTGTCGGCAATCACTCGAAGAGGCAAACGTATACAACAACGTTACGATAAAATGGCGAAAAGGACACATCGGAATTAAAGGACATGATCATGCGGACAGGTTATGCTAACAAGTCACCGATCTCCCCTGAACCGTTTGTACCACTAGCTGTTAATACAGCATCAAAACTGATAAACTCCATCTCCCACCGAGCTTTTTGCGACAGATGGGATGGGACAGCAGTAGGTGCCTTTGCTAAGAAAACTCTGCTCTACCCTGACCGGAAGACATCTACTCAGTTTCTGGGAAAATCGAAAAGTGACTTGAGGCTTCTCACCCACTTCCTGACCGGACACTGCAGGTTACGTAAGCACATGTTTTACATGAAGCTGGCAAATACACCCCTCTGTAGAGGGTGTGAAATGGAAGACGAGACGGTAAGTCATATTGTTTGTGACTGTCCAAACCTCGCGTACTTAAGGGAATCTATTTTCGGAGTACCATGGCTCCAAATTTCGGATATAAGGAACATACCTTTTTGTTCTATATTAACGTTCATGAAAAGATTGGGCTGGTTTTCTGACCCTTGAATGAACAGTAAATTGTGGGGACGTACAAAGGGTCCGCTGGGGCCTAAGTGCTGTGAGTAACTCACCCCCACGTGAAACTACATACACATACAATTATTGTATTCCTGTCTACTATCCATGTTTGGATTCCATGGATAGATTGAGAGTGCAAAGAGCGCAGAACGCTTGCATCAGATATATATTATATCTCTCATATATAATCTCTCATAAGCTTAGAGAGTTAACTTGGCTGAATGTTCACAATCGTTATACTCTACAGGCTTCAGTGCTGTATCATAAGGTTGTCACAACCGGCTCGCCTAATTATTTGTGTAAAAAGATTCAGTTTAGAGGGGATTTACACAGTATAAATATTAGAAATAAAATTGTTGTTAATCCGCCTGCTCATGGTACAGCTCTGTTTTGTCGTGCGTTTAGCTACTGTACCTATAAGCTGTATAATTCTATCCCCGTCACCATAAGAACCAAAAGGGATGGTGCTTTCAGAATGTTATTGTTTAGGCATTTATTTGAGCGACAGTGACTTCTTGTTTCCTGGTTTGGTGGATCAATCTAATTTTAATGCAAATGGAATAATTTATTTTATTTTATTTCATTATATTATTTTTCATATTTTTATTGCTCAAATATAAAAGAGATTGAATGTACTAGAAACGAATAAAAGTGTAATTATTTTAAGGTTAAGTGGAAAAGCAGAAGCGGGCCATGTTATGGGCTCATTCTGAACTTCGCCTTAGGATTTCCAGCAGTTTTGTATTTAAGTTATTTTTTTTTCTTTTTAAATATTGGTTTCTTTTTTTTTTTTTTGGAGTAAAAAGCTAAAGGTTGAGTTTCAGATTTGAATGTTTGAGCAAGAACTGCTCCCATGCTTATATTGGAAGCATCAGTAGTTAACGAAAGCGACGCATGAATAGATGAATGCGCAAGTGTTGTCGCAGAAGAAAGAAGTTCTTTAGCTTGAGTGAATAATAATTCATGTTCGTTTGACCATGAAGAGATTGATTTGTCTTTATTAGAATTTAGACCAGCTGATAAATTATACAGTGGTGCTAAAATCTGTGATAGTTTAGGAATGAATCTATGTTAAAAATTTATCATACCTAAGAATCTTAGTAGCTTTTTTAAAGAAACAGGTTTAGGGAAGTAAGTAATAATATTAACTCTCGGTAAAGAAAGACGAATACCCTTTGAAGAAATGTGACGTCCAAGAAAATCTAAAGATTTAACACCAAAAATGCATTTAGAAGGTTGAATGTTGATGTTGTAATCATTTAATCGCTTGAATAATTGAGTTAAATGTGAAATATGTTCGGTTTCATCCTTGCTTGCAATGAGAATATCGTCCAAATAAACATAAAGGAAATTGAAACATGGCAAGAGTTCATTGATGAAACGTTGGAACGTTTGGGCAGCATTCCGAAGACCAAAAGGCATTCTTGTAAATTCGAATAGTCCAAAAGGGGTGGGTTTGTAAACGTCTTCTTCAGCTAAAGGGATTTGATGATACGTTCTTTCGATGAACTTTCGAGGAAATTGTACGGTTATTTAAATGCAAGTTGAAGTCTTGTGAGGTAATGGATCACGATCAGGTACTGTGGCAAAATTCAACTGACGATAGTCGCCAATCATTCGAATCTTTCTTGGGCACCATGTGCAATGGAGACGAAACTTGCAAAGAAAATGGTCGACAGATACCAAGCGATACCATGTACTCAAATTCTTTTTTTGGGGTCTAAACGTCTTGGACGACAAAATGGCAAGTGAGTGTTTATAATGATTCGATGTTTTGTGGAGTTGTTTAACTGGAGATAAAAAGTTAGGCGATGAAGTTAATTTTGGGAAAGATTTAATGAGAGAAGTGAAGTTTCGATAGAGAAAAGTTTTGGTATTGGTATGAAAGTATTTGAAATGCTACCTGTTGAGGATAATTTTGTGGTATTATCAATTAAACGACGGTTTTTGATGTCGACGATAAAATCGAATTTGTTTCAAAAATCAGCACCAATAATTGGTTTGCTAACATCTGCAATTGTGAAGATGTGAGGAAAATTTCTTCTCAATTGTAAAGTTAACGTTAATAATTTTTTTCCAGATGTAATTATGGGCGTACCATTTGCTGCAGTTAACGTAGAAATGGTATCTCTGGTACGGTTACGAAAGAATTTATAAGGAAGCACAGAGATGTCCAATTTGTAGTTACAAGTTAATCAAGTTAATTATTGTTGTCATTAGTTACATTTGACGACGGGTGTAAATCATTGAACATCATGGCAAATTATTCCAATGCCAATATTTGACATTTATTTTGAATTGATGGCGAATGTAATAAACTTTTAGACAGGACGTGTCGAACACCCTAATAGCATTCTATTTAAAATAACGAAGTTGTGATCTACTTCCGGAAGACCGGAATCACGCCATTTTATTACAAGAAGAGTATTGGCAAAGAAAACTTCAATGGTTTATTTTTGAAGCATTGTGTTGAATTTAAGCAATGTTTTCTTCTCGTGCAAGTACTTATGTGTAAAACAATGGGGTTGAGTACCAGTTGTCTCTATACATATACACTGAGAGAAATATATTCTTGAACGAAGATTATTACTCTTGGCTCAAGCTTATCATATTCTTATATATCCACAAGAAGATCATTTTGTTGAGTAAAGAAAAATGACATATTCTCAAAGCAAGTATACAAATATTCTTGATTCTCAAGAAAACGAAGTATATCAATTATCTTGAAACAAGAATATCTTAGTGTTGTGTCAACAATCCCTTTTTCTTGCAGTAAGTGTATTAATAAACTTGAAACAAGAATATGTTAATGTTACATCAACAATTCCATTTTCTTGCAATAAGAATATTAATAATCTTGAAACAAGAATACAGGCTTCCCACGGAATTGGGATATAGGATTTTATAGGAAAACTACAGCTGCAATGGATTTTATATTTGGCACGTCGATATAAGCCAAAGATATCAATCTTGTAAGGGTAGTGTCATGTCTCAATCACTTTCGGTTGTATCGGAAATGGCTACTAACTTCAATATTATTAAAATTTTCTTAAAAATTATAAAGTTAGTAGCAACTTAGAAACACAACATTACCCTCAAAATATCGACTTCTTTGCTCTATATCGATGTGCGAAATATCGATCCATTGCATCTATAGATTCCCTATAAACCGCTATATTTTTATCTCACGTATAATAGTGTTGAGATTAGGTACAAGTCTATAAAAAAAAGTTTAATATTGTAACAAAGTTTATTTATATCATTTAACCTTATTATACATATATTTAAACTGTAAATTATAATATTATAAATTAAACAATAACGAATTTTCACCTCAAAAAGGTAAAATCAATCACCTATCAGTATTAAGTTTCTTGCTACAAATGTTGCAAATGAACATTATGAAAGAATTTTTATTTTATATAAACCGTCGCAAATATAAGGATATATTTTATCTTCTGCTATATGTATAAAATATCTTGCTGAATAAGAGTCCACAAGTAGCCGCTGTGAGTTGGATACTGTGGTCCTGTCACATGGAAGGACTTGAAACATAATTCAATAGCATCAATTATCTTCTCGCATTTATATTTTATGTCATCAATGATCATATATGAAGCACAAATAGAATTCCACGCACTTCCTTACCGCACTTATATTTCTGTTAATACTTCGGTATAAATTATGAAGTTTAAACTGTAGTAGGTTTGGTAATCAATAGTTACAAAAAAAATTATACCAAAGCGGCGTGTTGACGTTATGTACTGCGAAATGAGATTCTGACTTTGAAAAGCATAAGATCATTCATCAATGACGAAAGATTCAAATGGATAAAGCTTATGTTTGCATTTATCTGTAAATGTATTATTGCCATACATTGTTGGAGCCTTTATTTGTTTATGTACACTCGTGATCTTTTTAAATGAAAATTAAAGAATGATGGCTAGCTCGAAGTCGGGGAAGGTCGGGTTGGTTTACTTTGAAACCCTGCGCAAGGCTAAGGGGCCGGAGTAATCACGACGGCCAAAGCAGGTAGAGAAGGAGTAATTTAGAATTTGTCACTACGGGATTTTTAAATAGGTTTATTGTAATAGAAACCAGCTTAATATTCGATTAAATTATCGAAAATAGCATAATAAATTATTTAATGTATTATGTCTTATTAAAAAATGATTTTTGGAAAACAAATAAAAATTGTTCCTAATTTAAATCAATTAAAAGGTCTCTTTATTATTATTAATTTAAAAATAGTCTCTTTATTTCGAGGGTTGTAAAATGACACAAAGGCGGCATTTTTACTTATTTCCGGGAACGAGCGCAAGACAAAATATAAATAAAATAAAATAAAAAAATAGTTAACTGGTTTGTATAAATACTGACATTTATTATTAAACAAATCTTAATACTTTATAATGTTCAGGTGGTGTGTTTTGAAGCCGTATGTTTTCATTCAGATTTGGTAGAGATACGATAATTTAATTGGTTGAAATATAGAAAAAATTAAAACGGAGCAAAAAAACAAAAAACTTTTAGTGACAAAACGTTCTACGTTTTTTAACTTTTGATAAAAGAAGTTTTGAATCACACTGTAATAATATTAATAATTAATCAGTATTAATATCTTAATATATTATCATCATGAAATTGATTTAAATTAGAAACAATAATTGAAACACATTAAATAATTGAAACTGCACAATCAATACAATCGAATCAATTGTTCGAAAATCATCTAAATTAAGTTTTACTGTAATAATATTATCATTTAATATTTTTTCTGTATTTATATTTTAATAGTTATCATCATAAAATTGATTTAAATTAGGAACAATTTTTATTTGTTTTCCAAAAATCATTTTTTAATAAAACATAATACATTAAATAATTTATTATGCTATTTTCGATAATTTAATCGAATATTTAGCTGGTTTCTATTACAATAAACCTATTTAAAAATCCCGTAGTGACAAATTCTAAATTACTCCTTCTCTACCTGCTTTGTCCGTCGTGATTACTCCGGCCCCTTAGCCTCGCGCAGGGTTTCAAAGTAAACCAACCCGACCTTCCCCGACTTCGAGCTAGCCATCCTTCTTTAATTTTCATTTAAAAAGATCACGAGTGTAGGTAAGGTAAGATAACGTTGAAAAACTAATAACGGTATCCGATAAACGCAATTATTTGACATGTTTTGGTCAAATCCGCGATGCACTCCACCTAGTCGTTTTCGACATAAAGGCGTCTTAGTAAAGTGTTATTAGTTTTCCAAAGTTATCTTATCTTACATAGATAAACAAATAAAGGGGCCACGTCCACTTTATTTGCTTTTATTTTGCTTTGATAAATTTCCCAATATGAAATTTCTCAACTTGAAACTCTGAATCGGTTTTGACCTGTCGCGCCCTTCTGATGTCCCTTACACTTTGTATTTTATATGTACTTTTTTTTTTAATTCGTATTTTGTACTTTTCTTGTGACTTGTGAAAATCATTGTAATGATATGATCACCAATAAACAATTTGAATTACAACATTTCTTGTAAAATCAGCACCGTTTAATCAAAAATTAATATATTTTTAAAATCCTAAGTAATTCCCTAGTTTTTGCGAAAACTGCGAAATGAGATTCTGACTTTGAAAAGCATAAGATCATTCATCAATGACGAAAGATTTAAATGGATAAAGCTTATGTTTGCATTTATCTGTAAATGTATTATTGCCATACATTGTTGGAGCCTTTATTTGTTTATGTAGGTAAGGTAAGATAACTTTGAAAAACTAATAACGGTATCCGATAAACGAAATTATTTGACGTGTTTTGGTCAAATCCGCGATGCACTCCACCTAGTCGTTTTCGACATAAAGGCGTCTTAGTAAACTGTTATTAGTTTTGCAAAGTTATCTTATCTTACGTAGATAAACAAATAAAGGAGCCACGTGGTATTCGAGCTGCAAGAAAACCCGATCGAAAATATTATTTTGCTTCATAGCTAGCTTTATGAAACTTGGCATATGACTAAAAGACCAAAAGGGAAATGTTGTGTCAAAATTTGAATTAAATTCGTCAACCGGAAATAGTACGGAAGTAGTACTTTACTTAAATTCATGCTAAATTGTTTTATAGAGGAACTATACTATAGTAGCGAAAAATTTGGTATTTGGCAAATCTATATAAGACAAAGGGGCCTATTTTTTGAGAATTGTGGCATTATAACACTTCTACATACATACATTAATTCTAAGGAAGTTTTACGCGAAAAAATAAAATATCGAATCTACTTCTGTTTGATATGCTGTATCATTATCGCCTCAAATATAATTAATATTAATAGTAAATTCAATGCAATTATAGAATGGAAATAACATTGAAAAAACTGCATAGCCTACACCACCTCTCCTCATCGGCCATCCAGTATCTGTTAGCTCTCTCCTCGTTTCCACAACGGAACCTAACCACCAACTTCTTCCCTTCCTCTTCTCCTTCCAATAACAAGTATCTAGGCAGCCCCTTCGTAATTCCCCTCTTTTATTTGTGTCCTTCTTTCCTGTCTCTGCACATCTCGGTCCCTATCTCTCAAATCCCTCCACATCTCCCTACCCACCCTTCGTCTACTATTTATCTCAGTTACCGACTAGCCCGCTCGTCTATAATAGTTGTCTCTGTCTCCTTTTCCATATCTGATCTTTCCCTCCAACACTCCCCCAAGATCCCGCAGTTTGGACTCCATTCTATTCTTTCTTCATATTTTACTGCCCTCCTGCCCGCCTTCACTCTGACTTTATCCACCTTTACCTCTTCCCTCACTATATACCCCGGTGTTTCTCTCGCCACCCCAAGCACCCATCTCCAATATCTACCTTGCACGTCCTCCAGCCTTGCCTGCTCTCTCCATCCCCATACCTCTGCCCCATTCATCATCACACTGCTAACCAGACCTTCAAACATAATCTTCCTCGCTGCCACATTCCTTCCAAAGACTCTCTTCCCCCAACCCCATACTTGTCCCATCACCTTATTCGCCTTTTTTGCCATAGCTATCACATGCGACCCCTCCCTGTTGTCCTCCCTAAACACATACCCCAAGTAAGTATACTCCCTAACCTCCTCGATCTCTTTTCCCTCCCATTTCCAGTTTTCTGTTCTTTTTCTCCCACCTTTATAAAACTTCATCATCCTTGTCTTCCCCCTAAAATATCTTTCCAATGTCTTTATCATATCCTTCATCTCCGCCGCTTCTCTCGCCATGATCACGATGTCATCCGCGTATGCTAACATATGCACCTTTCTACCTCCCACCACCAACCCTCCCACTTGCCCCTTCCTCAATCTATCCTCCATGTCCGCAGTATACAGTGCAAACAGAAACAAAAACTTGAATTATTCTTGCAAGTCCATCCATTTTACTTCATTTACTTGTAATGTCCGTCCGATGTAACTTTACTTTTTAACCTTTCTACGCGTTAATGTGTTATATTTTAAATATTTTCTACGAAATTTTGATTTTATAAATTTAATTTGCAATCATCTTTAATATTGTGACAAAGAAAAGTAATAGTAATACCTTTAAAATGTTGAAAGTGCACGTGGGTTTTTTGAACTCAATTTTTTAAATTTAACGAGTAAGTCTTTCTTTTTAATTTTATAAATTCAATTAAATATTGTCAATATCGTATCGTAGCGCTTTTGAAGATGATGTTTGTCGAAACATGTTAAGCTGAATTTAAGAATAATAAACCAGAAGAAAAGTACAAAAATAAATTAATTATAATTTTCATCGTTTACATTTATTTCTTTATGTAGGTAAGATAAAGGTCGCGCCTTTATGTACTGTCTGAGACACACCATCTGTTCCGATTGGACGGAATATTTCTGTTTCTCTTTAATTTGTAATTCCATTAAATCGCTCTTAAAAAATTAGGGAGCCCTAATTTTGAAAAACTCATAACGGAATCCGACAACCGACATTATTTTAGTATATATATTTTAGTAAAAACCGCGTTGAAATCCGCCAGGTCGTTTTCGAAATAACCACATCCTACTAAACCGCGATTTTCCACGAAACTATATGGAATATCGAAAAAAGAAAATATGCCCCACATTAAGAACACATCAGTTTACCACCAGTTCAAATTTGAAATTTTTTCGTCAAATAGTTTTAAATTAAAAAAAAAGTTGCTGGCACTCTCAAAAATTGGATACTTTTAACACTTAACGGGCGATAAAAGAAAAACCGCAAACCGAAAAATTTCCAAATTAACATGTGATACGCAGAAATGTTCACTGATTATAATAAACTTACCGTAATTTTTTTCATCGAGCGGTTACGCAGATATGGATCTCGAAAGTGAGTGGTCTTGACTTTTTGCACGGATAATAGATAACTTAATTTTACCTAGCTTTTACTAAAAATGTTCATACATCATCATCGCTCTTAATTTGAAGTGATGTTGGAAACCATAATTTGTAGGTTTGAAGCCTACTCATAGAAGAATTTTCCCTTGACACTGACATAGTCCACAAACATTTCAAATTATTGGAAAATAATTCATTGTTATAATATCTCATATGGTGTAATATAAAATATTTTGTTATGTTCACGAATATAACAAAATTTATTCATTTTCTTCTTCATCCTATTATCTTCTTCACTTTTTTCATCATCATCTTCTTCTTTACCTTCGTTTTCTTCTGAAGATTCGTCCAATATTAACAAAATTTTTCACGTTTTCATTCATATTTTTATACTTTTCTGAACTTTCTTTTTGGAAATTACTAATAAATGGATCGGAGCTGAGTAATAATCTTTTAAATAAGTCTTCATTTGTTTGAAGTCTACCACATTTTCTTGTGTGACACTCTCTAAATCTGTGCACTTGTTTGTTTTTCACCTGTAGAGCCTCTTCGGATAGCTCTCCATGGATAATAGCGACTCTTTAATCACTACAGCTCCATGAATTAAAATTTTGTTGGTTAAAACGCTAGTAGGCATATAGTACCAGCCATAAAGGTTAACAACTTCTCTGCAATATTAAAGCAGTATGCTTTAAACTCATTTTGTTTTAGGTCATATACAGGATGATTCAAAAAACCGCTGACAGACTTCTAGGACAGGTAATACATCAAAAATTAAGACGAAAAGTGGGTCTTGCAAATGCAACCTTAACGAGATATAGGGGTGTCAAAGTTTCTTTAAAATTAAACATTATCTACAATAAAAAACCCTTTTTTTAAATATTTTCAATGCCACTACTAATTTTGTCAAACGGGCAGTATTTTCGTGTAAAATGAAAACTTTGATAGAAGCAACAGCTTTTGATTTGATTAACAAATTTTCTACAAAAGTGTTTTTCTTAAAAGCTATTGCTTTGATGAAAGTTTTGTAAGAGACCAATTATTATAGATAATTGATCACTTTACACGAAAATAATGCATAGTACATTTCAAATGTCGTATGTTTAGAAAATACAAACATTAAAGCCAAAAGATAGCAACAAAATAACGAAAATCATCACAACTATAAATAGGATCCGCAATTATGTGTTAAGTAATCTTTGACTGACAATTTTTTTCTTAAGTGTGCGTCCTGTTTTTGGAACACGCACCAGGACCATCTTTCGCAAAGTGGACAAAATTGCTGGCACCGTAAAACATCGGGTACTGTTTTGATAAAAAGAAAATCGCGAATCTGCAAGTTATCAAATTAACATATGTTACGTAGAAATGTTCAGTAATTATAACAAACTTTGCCACAATATCGATCTCTAAAATGAGGGCCTTGACTTTTCGCACGGATTGTAGGACCCTGAAGTCACTATCAACGACCCCTTATATATATGTACTTGATGAGGCTTTTGCTTCTTCAGCTGGGTACTATACAAAAGAAGAGAAACATTTTTTTAATGAGTGGTACTCTGAAAACTGTTTTCTGTGGCTAATATGCCACTTGTTATTACTGTATAATAACTGTTACTTATATCGTAAGGTACGATATTGTTGTAAAATTCGAGTGACAACATTGTGTACGATGGTTATCAACCATCGAGTATGAGCCAGTTGTGGTCTTGATAACACAAAATTCTTGAAAAAGAAAGTATGTATCTCTTCCTGTCTCCCAGAAAGTGCCTTGAAGATGTCTTGAATATTATCAAAATATTCAATTACCGCACCACCAAACGTAAATGTTCCAGAATATTTTTTACAATAGCAGAAGTTTTTATGATATTGCATTTTAGCCCTTTAGCAATTTTTGAATCATAACAAACTGTATATAATTTCAATTCATTCAAATTAATTTCGGAAGCCATTCTATGATGAATGGTAGATTATTCTCTGTCAGTATGGCAGGTAAACATATTTTCACTAAAATAAATGTTTTCATGTATTAACAAAAAACTATCATGTTGACAAATATTGTACTTCATACTCTATGGTTACCCTCTTTAAATTCTTCTTTTTGCGTAATGGCTGGTGTACCCGATTTTACAAATGATAAAATACTTTTTTGTTTAACAAGTCGTGTTAAAAGTCCTAATACACTTTTTATGTTAATTTGTTTATCGCACGATTTGCACAAAGCAGCCCAAACCAGACAAAAGGACTGGTCTTTTTAACTTTTTTCCAACCAACCTTTAAATGGTAGTATTCTTTCACATTCCTATTTGTATTTTTGGTCATATTTAATTTTTTTTACTATAGGTCGATTTTCGTAATCACTCGACGATAAGCATTGGTAATCAGTAAGGCACGGAACTTTTGTAACAGAAGGATACGATTTCCCCCCTTGACTTGTTCTCAGTGGCTTCCTAGAAAACAAACCCAGAAAACTAGCCAATGAGAACAAGTGGAGGTGGGAAATCGTATCGTTTTCTTACAAAAGTTCTGTGCCCTAGTAATCAGTCTAATTTGTTTTGACTACGTTGAATGATCAATTGATTAGATGTCTTAGTACAGCCCACAGCGAGTCCAGATAGGTTAAATTATGAACTGTTAAACTAGTCTTATTGATCGCAGATGTTGAGAGAATCTACCAATTAATTAGTATATTTGTATAGTTTTGAGTCTGATCTACTCAGTTGACTATTTAATTTTATGCTTCCAGTTCATCTTTATCTTAGTCTGCTATCAAGGTAGAGACGATGATGAACATGCTGTATGGTAAGGTATATCTAATATCTTTGGATACTATCATCTACCCACTGGCTTTTACTATTATCCGACATAGTTTGAAGCAAAAATCGGCAAAAATGTTATTTTTATATAGTTTTCAAATTATATTTTGTACGGTTGAAATACACTAGATGTATGTACTCATAGATTGTGTGCATTTTTAATCGGCTTAACATGAAGAGTTGCTCATTTGAATTCACGAGTTGTTTTTTTTCTCTATCTGTTTCCTGATTAAATTATTTAATTTTTTGTTTCGTTAGATTGCTTACTCGGTTAAATTTTCTTTTATCTGCAAAATTTCTGGAGTTATGTCGTATTCTTCTTGCTTCTTGCTTTTTTATAACTTAACGTAATTAACTTCATATTATGTTTTCTTTTGCTACAGGGAGTAGCCTCCTTTATACTACTCGAATTTATTGTATCAGATTTTGCGCCTGCGCTTCAAGATCATCTTCATTTTTAATCTTGCGTTTAAACCAATTACGTTTTTTAGCCTTACTTTGAACTTGTCCGAATCACTATATTTGTTAGTAAGATTTTCTTTTATTGCTTTTTTGATGACTGTCGCACTAATGGTTAATAAAACTGGGACGTGTAAACATGCCAATTCACATTTTGAGTATTGCTTTGACTTGTTGAGATGCTCTTAGAGATGAAGAAGTCCAGCAGGTCTGGCACTTTATTGTTGTCGGTGGGCCAATAAGTGGACTCACCACCTGAATGATAAGTGAGCAGTTACGGTATTAATATCATTCAGCAATTTAAGGCAGTGAATACCAGGCGTTATCAACCCAATACGGTGAGTTTAACATTGAAGTTTTCTTCAATTATGGACCTTGAACCTAATTTTGCAAACAATTCTTTGCATTGTTATTTCGTCAAGTCAATTTTTTTCGGCGCTATTGCTCATGGTGGCTAGCATTTCATACTTTCTTTTGTCCTATATATATGTAATACTCCTTTGGAAGTATTGCATATTATATTTTATGATTACGGTTGTACCTCCTCGAGTATTTTCAGTCGAAAAGTCGAGGTGAAAAGAAAGTGCTCTAGTTCATACGTAATTTTTACCTTTGGCACTCGTTTTGGAACGACTACGAAATTTAATCTCTTCGCTAGTACTGTTGGTTCTGAAAATATTCACAAACTAAGACCAACAATGGATAACTCAACCATGAACATCCTAAAAGAGGTACTCCAAAAGAATGATACTACGTCGAAGGACATCCGACGGGCGAACAAGGAGATGCAGCTACAGACAATAGATATGGTAAGTAGTCAATCTGTGGGTTTCTTCGCATTGTTTCAGATTTAAAGAAACTGATAGCCACGCGACTAAAAATTGACTACACTGTAGTGAGACATGGGAGAGTCAAGAAGTTGCGAAACGCATTCCCGAAAGCAAAGGACAAACTTCCTCCGTGAATGGGACCAAGAGTCTAATGATTGTCGTGCAAATGTGGAAACACTGCATAAGATTATTATATATAAGAAAATTATATACAAAAATAGTTGAAAAAAATGCTTTCTAGTCCACACCGAACTGAGAGAAAGAAAACGAGGATGAGTAAGTTTTTTAAAGAATCAATAGGGAAGTTGATGGCAGCATTGTGGGATAGCGATTTTAGACGGAAATGGATTGGAGGGATCTCGGTAAGATTGTATAGGAGTTCGTTGCTGGGATTGAAGAGTGGGTTTTGGGGATGTCGGATTCGTGTAATGCATCTAAGGGCAGATCTTTCGGCTACTTCTAGATGGTATAGGGCTCCTCTAGATGCGTCAGCGAAGATCAGCGGTGTATATTCCACTATCGGTCCGCAGATGGTTTTGTAAATATGAGCGGCGCATTTTGTTGATATCCAATCATTTTCCAGGTTCTTTGCAAGATTTTTCAATGCTTCTACACCAAGTGGAATTTAACAACTTTCCTAGCAGCCAGGACTGGCAGATAGCTGACCAGGTTGTACGGAATGAGTTGGTAGAGTGGGCCGTTGGCAGTTTTGAGCCCTTCAAAACACCAGGACCCGACGGTATATTTCCTGCTCTTCTTCAATGAAGTCTAGAGGATATGAAAATACACTTGATGAGAGTTTTTAAAGCCTGCTTAGCCTTTAATTACGTTTCCATCAGCTGGAGGAAGGTTACAGTAACCTTTATACCAAAGAATGTGAAAAAGGACCCACCGGATCCTAAAGCCTTTCGACCAATTAGTCTCTCATCATTTCTTTTAAAGTCGCTTAAAAGACTATTTGAACATTACATTAGAGAGAATGTACTTAAAGCGTTTTCTTTGCACTTGCACCAACATGCTTATATCAAAGGTAAATCTGTGGATAGCACCCTACACAATGGTAGTGGGGCGCATCGAACAAGCAGTTGATTCAAAAGAGTCCATTCTGGGAACTTTCCTTGACATAGAGGGAGCGTTTGACAAAACCACCTTTAGTAGCATTAACCTGGCACTGGAATCTCGAAGAGTGCCATTGGACATCGTGGGCTGGATAAAAACAATGTTAGCAAACAGAGTTGTTCAGGCTAAGGCGAAAGGACACACAGTACAGAGAGCTGTAGTTAAGGGTACTTTCATCGCTTCTCTGGTGCTTAATAGTTGATGATCTCATTCGTGAGTTAAATAATAAATATCTCTTCACAGTTGGTTACGCCGACGACGTGGCTATCTTGTTAAGAGGTAAACCTGACAATTTTCTTTGTTACAGAATGCAGCAGGCGCTTAAACTTGTTGAACGATGGTGTGAAGAACATACCCTCTCTGTCAATCCTGAAAAGACAGAGACTGTTCTCTTCGCTAAATAGAAGAAACTGGGACACTTAACGCCACCATGGAACCATGGAACATTGAAACATGCATATAAAGCTACATTGCTGCATCATTTGCAACGGCTGGCCCGCCTGCTAATGACAGGCGCTATAAGATCTACACCTACGATTGCAATGGTGACTATGTTGAACGTGCTGTCCCTAGATATTTTTATCAGGGAGGTGGGCGTGATGGCATTGTTTCGTCTGCGATCAGTAAATGACTAGCTGGTTGTTAAAATGGGAATAGTCCGGAGCAAGCTCTGAAGTGAGGCTGTTAGTAAACAACCCCTCCTTAAAGGTCGCACAGACTACATTACACCACTGCATAAGATTATTATACATAAGAAAATTATATACACAAATAGTAGAAAAAAATACTTTCCAGGCTACCACCAGAGGATCAGCGTGGCCATATAAACATATCATGAATGATCCCCTAGTTCACACCGAACTGAGAGAGAGAAAACGAGGATGAGTAAGTTTTTTAAAGAATCAATAGGGAAGTTGATGGCAGCATTGTGTGATAGCGATTTTAGACGGAAATGGATTGGAGGGATCTCGGTAAGATTGTAGAGGAGTTTGTTGCTGGGATTGAAGAGTGGGTTTTGGGGAGTCGGATCTTTCGGCTACTTCTAGATGGTATAGATGCGTCAGCGAGGATCAGCGGTGCATATTCCACTATCGGTCCGCAGATGGTTTTGCAAATATGAGCGGCGCATTTTGTTGATATGCCGCGTCCCTGATATGTTAACGATCTGAAGTGCTTTGCTCGAATTGTCGCTTTCATCTTTACCTTGATAGCATGGTCGGAAAATTTCAATCTTGTCTATCGAGATTCCCAGGTATTTACAGCTTGTTGAGGGGGATATGATCGTGGATTGGATGGTTACGGAGGGAGAAGGAGCAGGGATGGGAAGAAATGGGATGAAAAATTGGGTTTTGGATGGGTTAACTTGGATTGTTCATTTTTCCAGCGAACTCTCCGTGGATTGGATTAGCGCCTGAAGCCTTTGGATTGCGGATGTGATATTTGCGCCGTGTGTCACCAAAGTGGTGTCGTCAGCGTAGAGCAGGGAGTATGAGTCCAAGTCAAAGGTATCTGGGTTTGGATTGTAGATGTCGCAATAAAACAAGTTATAGAGAACATCGAACTGATTTTATTAGATTTGAACTTGTTTCTGAAGAAGGTTGCACCATACGAAACTTACTAGATTTAATTTTGTTTGTACTAATACCGGCCGTGAATAAATACAAGCTTATATGAATACGCTTGTTTTCAATCCAGTGAAGAAATGTCAAAATCAATCTTTAAAAATTCATTCAGACCTTATTTATGGGAATAAAGAAACGATTTGTATTATGAATTTATAACTTCTTAATTCATAACTTAAGAAGATACGTATTTTTAAAAATTATGCTGTAATAAGAAATATTCATTTCAAACATGTAGTTTAGTATATCGCAGTACGTGCAGTGTGTTTATTGTATTTTCTTATGAAAATAATTTAAAGTATACACCAATAACCTTGCAACACAACGTTTTCAAAAAAACTATCCCAAAATATCTCATAATGAAAATGTGATGTAAGTAGGTACATAGAGAAAAGAAACCAACTTATAATTTATTTCTTTTGTATAGAAGGCTAAGCGAAAGGAAATTAAAGAGTTGAATGTTTCCCTTAGTTGGTTTTATAAATAAAATTCAATCAGATACGGCAGACAAATTATTCAATTTGAAATTAATTTGACACACCTTTTTGTCTTGCGTGGTGAACTTAGTTTTTACTGGATCGATACACTGAATGAGAAAGGTCTTTCTCCGAATACAGCGTGTTTAGAAATTCGGTGGCAAACAACCATCGATCCTCGAACGTTTTAGCCACCCAACTATATATACATTCCCCACTCTTCTTCGGTCCGAGTAAAACCGTTCTGTTCGGTCGGGTCTGCCTCGTCTCTTCCAGACTACCTAAATTGTTTTGTAGCGTTGCTGTAGACGTAGTGCCATCAAACACGTGCGGCGGTTTAACGATTTTCCTGCAATTTCATTTAATATTACGTACAATGTACCAACATTTTGATTAAATCGTTAGTTATGTGCGTATCGAGGTCGTCAAGAAGGAAAGGTTAAGGTCAGTTAAACAAATAAATATACTTTTTCAATCATTTGGTACCAATTTACTATCGATTTGCTTTGTTTGAATCTATTAATTAATCTATTGTTAGAATATATAAATTGATTATTGTTTAAAATATTTAATATACATAGTCTTATTGTTTGGAATAAAAATGAATACTTCGGACTGATATAGATTAGTTATAAATAAATCTTGAAGTTTAATTAACGAAGATATTTAACAACAACTGAGTGTAACAAAAGTACTATACTTTAAAATCAAAACGTTTCAAATTTAACATGGTTTGCGATAAAATTAATTTTCACTCAAATAAATAGTTTAAACCAGTTCCCATTGCATAATTATTTTTTATTTTTATAATGTAAATAGAAATAATTGAAACCTGTGTTAATTAAACTAAAACTAGCACTAGTATTATCACTAGAACTAACGCTAAATCTGGAACTAGAATCTTTCGGGTTAAGCTGTGTGTCTAGGAATTCCTGGAATCGCTCTTTTCCGTATTGCCAGATCACGAAAGTGTCGCATAGTCATAGCTTCGGTCTTTAACAAATATCTCAATGTAAAAATTGGTGATAACAGGTGACAAAGGTGATAGTAACAAAACTGGAACAACGGATGTCAGACTGAATTAGGTCTAATAGTCGGCAGTCGTAGAACATTAGCACAAAGAAGAATACACGATAGATTTCGACAAGACCAAGGTCCTAGCAAGAACCGGACATTATTTCCAAAGACCGCACATGAAAGATGCTAATTGATTATTAATTATCTTTTTATGTATAATATATTGTCAAACTCTAAGTGATTTCGTTACTTCGAACTTGTTTCTGAAGAAGATCAAACACTTTTTCAAACGACGCACAGCTTTACCCGAACGATTCTAGGTCTAGTTAGTTCTAGTTTTAGTTTAATGATTAAAACCTCCTCTTTTTTAGAATTATTGTATCATGGTAAATACATCGTCTTCATCCCTAAAAGATTCGATTAGATAATATGCGTAAACATAAATGCGGGATAGTATACGGATCCACACAATGCCTTTATCGAAAAGCTTTATTGTTACTTCTTATCTTCATTCTGGTTATGCTATGCACAATTTTTGGAATTGCAATTTTCCTGAACGATACGAATGGAGATCAAACCAATTTAGAGTTTGGAGTCCCAGGTAACTGAAACACTTTTCATTTTATACTAACATTTTTATTTGGTACAAGATTACACTTGTGTGAAGTTAGCTCCCAATTAGTTTGGATTTTACGTGTATTTTGATTGTAATAAGACAAGCTCTCAACCGATTTTAACCAAGAGTATCTCAGTGGAATGCTTAATCCTTGACCAATACGAAAATGAAAATGCCCGAAAGTTCATCAGAAGCCAAAAGTGTAAAAGAGCAATATTGTTAAGAATAAAGTTTTCTACAACTATTATTCTAAAACTTTTTTTCTAAAATTTTGGGAATCCCGTTCTCTATAAACAACGAGATGTAAAACCACGATTTCATCTAATTTTCACCTTTTCGTACTTTTTTTCAATATTTATGCATCTGCGAGTAAAAGTGCAAAAGAGGAATATTGTTAAAAATAAAGTTTGCTACAACTTTTATTCTAAAACTTTTTTTCTGCAATGGTCGGAATCCCGTGCTCTATCAACAACAAGATATAAAATCACGATTTCATCTAATTTTCACCTTTTCGAACTTTTTTCGATATTTATACATCTGAGAGTAAAAGTGCAAAAGAGCAATATTATTAAGAATAAAGTTTGCTACAACTTTTATAGCAAAACTTTTTTTCTAAATCGTTCCGAATTCCGTGCTCCACCAACAACAAGACGAGATTTATGTGGTTTTATGTGCAATCCACTTTTGTAAGTAATTTAAGATAAATTTATACCTTTATTGTAACTTTTGTTGTTGTCTCAATATTGTAGTTACCCTGAGGAAGGAAAAATAAAATTTCCGAAAGCTTGGTAAAGATAAAGGAGGCCTTTTCAATTATCTAACCTTTGTCGTGTATTGCCGAGGCTACTTACTTTAGTTAAGAATAAAGTTTGCTACAACTTTTATAGCAAAACTTTTACTCGAAACCTTTTTTTCTGCAATGTTCGGAATCCCGTGCTCTACCAACAACAAGATGTAAAACCTCAATTTCATCTAATTTCCACGTTTTCGAACTTTTTTCGATATTTATACATCTGAGAGTAAAAGGGCAAAAGGGCAATATTGTTAAGAATAAAGTTTGCTACAACTTTTATAGCAAAACTTTTTTTCTAAATCTTTCCGATTGCCGTGCTTTATCAACAAGATGGAAAACCTCAAATTCATCTAATTTTTATCCTTTTCGAACATTTTTCAATATTTATGCATCTGAGCGCAAAAGTGCAAAGGAGCAATATTGTTAAGAATAAAGTTTGCTACAACTTTTATTCGAAAACTTTTTTCTACAATGTTTGGAATCCCGTGCTCTATCAACAACAAGATGTAAAACCACGATTTCATCTAATTTCCACGTTGTCGAACTTTTTACAATATTTATGCATCTGAGAGTAAAAGTGCAAAAGAGCAATATTATTAAGAATAAATTTGCTACAACTTTTATAGCAAAACTTTTTTTTAAATCGTTCCGATTTCCGTGCTCTACCCACAACAAGATGTAAAACCACGATTTCATCTTATTTTCACCTTTTCCAACCTTTTTTCGATATTTATGCATCTAAGAGCAAAGATCTAAAGGGGCAATATTGTTAAAAGTAAAGTTTGCTGCAACTTTTATTCCAAAACTTTTTTTCTGCAATGTTCGGAATCCCGTGCTCTATCAACAACAAGATGTAAAACCACGGTTTCATCTAATTTTCACCTTTTCGAACTTTTTTCAATATTTATGCATCTGAGAGTAAAAATGCAAAAGAGCATTATTGCTAAGAATAAAGTTTGCTACAAGTATAGCAAAACCTTTTTTTCTAAATCATTCCGAATTCCGTGCTACACCAACAACAAGTTGTAAAACCACGATTTCATCATATTTTCACCTTTTCCAACGTTTTTTCGATATTTATGCATCTGCGAGTAAAAGTGCAAAAGAGCAATATTGTTAAGAATAAAGGTCTCTACAACTTTTATAACAAATTTTTTTTCTAAATCGTTCGAATTCCGTGCTCTACCAACAACAATATGTAAAACCACGAATAAATTTTATTTTCAACTTTTCCAACCTTTTATCAATATTTATGCATCTGAGAATAAAAGCGTAAAGGAGCAATATTCTTAAGAATAAAGTTTGCCACAACTTTTATTGTAAAACTTGTTTTCTAAAATGTTCGGAATCCCCTTCTCTATCAACAACAGGATGTAAAACCACGATTTCATCTAATTTTCACCTTTTCGAACTTTTGTCGATATTTATGCATCTAAGATCAAAAGTGTAAAAGAGCAATATTGTTAAGAATGAGATTAGCTACAACTTTCATACAAAAAGTTTTTTTATAAAATATGTGGAATCCCATTCATACATTAACTAAGTTAATTTTTTCTTATTGTAGGCGCACACCTCACTCTAACTCTGACGGTTGTAGAAGGTTAACGGAAAACAATTGAGGTCGGACAGTTTGTGATTTCGATAGAGGAATCTATGGCGAATCGAATGACGTAGAGATTTTGATAATCATTTATGATTTATGACCACCTAAAAATGTTCATTTTTGTGTTATTTTCGCAATATTTTGGTATTTTAACGGAATTCGAAAGAGATTTCTAATCGGACATTTACACTTTCGTATTGGCCAGGTATTAACCTTTCTAGTATGATTTTATTCATCAAAATTGGTGGAGAGGTTCTCTTGTTATAATCAAAACACTATAATCCTATCTAATTGGGAGTTAATTTCACATAACAGAAATTAAATCCAATTAAAATTAATTAAAATAACGGGCTATTACTACTTTTCCTATCTAACTAAATATTAAGTGGGAGAATAAAAACATAACCGTAATCATGCAACATTTCGAGGATATCAAGTTTACACTGCGTTATCAAATTAATTTGTTGAAAAATAAATTCTGGTTGATAGACCATATTACAATAGATAAATGAAATGAAAGCTCAGAAATTAATCACTTTATACTTATAAATTTTTTTGTTTCGCAGAATTTTTAGTCAACACCAATGAGTGTAAAATTCCTAACGTCATACCATGGAATTCAGAATTTAAACCATTTTATGAGAAGAAAACTCCCTATAGGTGCAGCGATAAAAAAGAAATGTTAACCAGTATTATATATGAAGGTGATCAAGCGTTTCTGTATATTAATAAATCTGTGGTGCACCTTTACAGTTGGTACTCAAACAATATTCATTGTTGTTATCAGACAGTTAGAAGAAAAACGAAGGATGTAGCTGATATTGAAATTACGTAAGCATTATATAATTATTTATTAAATTAATCTGTTTACCTTTAAATGAGAATCTGTCTTCAACAACGTTCTTAATTTTCATAAAAAATCCTTTAAAACAAATACAAAGACGACCTATTTTGCTGCAAAACTGCTGTGGTAGATAATTAAAAATGGGAAATGAGTTCAAACCTATCTATCTCAGTCTATGTCCTTAAATGGGGACAGTGGAACACAGTATTAAAAGAATTTAGAAGGTAAACTTAAATCATCAATTACTTGTACATCTATATCGTTTGTGTCATTGTGTACAACGTTGTTGTTGCCTTTGAAAAATGATCACACTCATATCTTTGTACAGTTAGTACATGTCTAGTTTTCAGATTTGTTGACTTTTCATTGCTAAATAAATTAAATAATTCTTATTCTGGTTAGTGTCTAACCGATTCGAATGTTGGCAATTATGATTTTGTTGACAACAGCAATTCGAAACAATTCTGCAGAGGTTTTTTCAAACCAAATTCTAAGATTCCGCAGACACGAGAATTTTCTTCTGCCTAGTCCAAGTCTACACAGTTACATCTCAATGGCTTAAAGTTTTTTAGTTGTGGCTTCTGTCCAAGTTCAGAATTTCGTGACATATAACAGTGTCGAAAAATCATACAATCTTAGATGTCTTACTTTTGTTTCGAGGAATATGTTGTGACTTTTCAAAATTTTGCTAATTTTATTGAAAACTGTCCTCGCTTTTCCTATTCGGCATTTTATTTCTAGTGTATTGTTTCATTGTTCATTTATTATAGTTCAGGTAACAGTAATGTATATTGTATCCAAGCAGTGAAAAGAACCATGTTCTTACACTTCGATTTATTATCAATTTCTCTTCTTCTTCTTTCTTTTGTCTTACCTCTAGCTATTCTTCGTACTTCGGGAACACTTTTCTATATTCTTACTAGATTCTTGATCTACACCGTCTTTTTCTGCCTTGTAGTGTCATATTGAACATCTTCATTGGCATTTTTCCCATCCCTCCGATGTTTTGAGTTGACATGATATTAATTATAATGAGACAAAGTCATACTACATACTACAATATTAGCAGAGGTCGCTTGCGGTTGAGGCATTGCGATGTGTTGACCAGCTTTGATTTCATATGATATTAATTGTACAACCTCGGCCGCAAGCAACCTTGGCGAATGGCACAACAAAGGATATAGGTTTATGCTTGATTAAGTCTAGTTTCCTTTCGGGCGAGGTTGTGTAATGTGATGGCTACTTTTGGGTTAATGTGCTATAGGCTGCTACATGACTGGTCATTAATTTAGTACCGATACAGTATTAATCGCAGCTCCTCAGCCGCAAGCAGTGACAAATTCTCAGCTAAGAGTTTTGATTTACAATTAATATCATATCAACTCAACTGTGTAACACATTACAGCGTCTCGGCCGCAAGCTACCTCTAATATCAGAACTATCAGAAATATTAGTCTTTGCCTGATTAATCCTTGCCTGGTTTATATGAGTATTTAATATCGGTGCAGTATTAATAGTACATTGTCTGTGCTGAGATTAATGAAACTCACTTGGGGCTATGATATGGTATTAATTGCAACGCCTGGGCTTAATCAAGTGAAGTTGTAGATTCTGTACAATTAGTTTAGCTTAAATCGTTTACACAGGCGCTACTACATGTGTTGTTCAACTTAGCATCAATGTGGTATGAATTGTTGTTGAGGCGTACATATTGCAGCAATTCGGCCGCAAGTGACTGACGAATTTTAGGGCGGAAAATATATGAGCCTAGATGCTGTAATTAACTCAATTGCTCACCCAAAACCCGTTGCCACATTTTACAGCCGACGATAAAATTATCTTAATAAAGTTATTAAGATACTTATTCTTAATAAACTTTCGTTGTATATCCAGACAAAAAAGCAAAACATACCATTTCAACTGTTTCTCCTCTATCTTCTCTATCATAGCTTTTAAGCTTAATTCTTCTATGACGCTCTTATTTCTCTCTGTCCTTGCTGGTTTTCCTACTATTTTTCACAGATACTTATTTTTGATTTGTATCTGTCTTGTATTGTCCAAGTTTTTGACACGTAGGTGAGTGTGGGTTCCATAGATTATTTCTAGATGTATTATTGTACGTCTTTTAAGGTCTATAAATTTCTCTTCGTCTTTTTGAGTTGTAACTATTATAGAATAAATAAGTTATCCGTACATGTCTGAGGAAAACTGCTTTGGTCTTCCGATAACTTTCCTTCTACTGTTTCTCTTATTTCTGCACTATAAGCAATAACCTGTGCATACTTCTGTTTCCCAGTATTAATTCTTCTGTGTTATCATTTTATATGTATTTCTCTGCCATCTGTCTTGTATTCTGTTCTTAAAGTTTCTGACTTGTGTGTTAAATGTTTCGTCTAATTTACTTTTTCTTTTATTTCTTGTTTTAATTCCTCTGTTATGTAACATATTTTCATCTTCCCTCTTATACCCTCCTTTCTTTTGCTACTTTGTGCATCGTTTGATTCATTTGCTCATACTCTTATTCAAATATTCAAATATTTTTCGTTGGATCCAGTGTATATAATTCATTTTCCAGTATTCTTTATCAGAGAAGTTCTAATACTTTCGTGCTGGAACAAATAAATTTTATATCTTCTCATTTCTTATCTATCTTGTGTCCGCCTGTTGAACCCGTTTACAATTCATATTTATTCCTTGATAAAAAAGAATACACGGTGATTCTCAACCTACGCATAATACGCAACATACGCATAAATTTTACGCAACATACGCATAAATTTGGGGATTTATTCTTCACGACAAATAATGGCTAATAGGTGAAAAAAATTGTAGTAAAAGATTTCCTAGATATCCGTTATATGCGGCGATATCTAGATAAGGTGCTTCCCGGAAGATGGGCAGGTCGAGGTAGTCTATTGACTTTTCCATCTCGATCGTCCGACCTCAATCCTCTTTCTTTTTTGTTTTGGGATCACTTAAAAAGCATAGTGTACGTCATCGAAGTTAATACTGAGCAAAGATTGCGAAATCAGATACAAACTGCTGCCAAGACAATCCGCCAACACCTTGGATTTAGGCTGCGCTATCATATCATCTCCAAAGCGTACAGTCTTTCCTTCCAGAAATCATCTTACACAGCAACACCAAACTATCTCATCTGTTTAGAACTGATACGATATGTTGACTGATATGTTTACATACATTTGAGTGGGTCGTTTGCTCATGTCCTCTTGATTGCAAGAGTTGCGTACACAAATGATACATGGCGAAATTTAGTAACGAGATAAAGAATGACATGTACGGATCACACAATGTTGAGGAAAATGTTGAGAACATCAAAAAGAATCAGATAGAACTGCGGCGAAAAAACGTCAGGCAGCTTTCCTCTGTTTTGTTGATCTAACCAAAACGTTCGACAAAGTAAGGATAAAAGGATTAGAACAGGGCAAACATTACAAAGTACAAAATCAAGATTGAGTGCTATGTAGATGATGCCGTCCTCTTGGCTGATACTGAGGATGGCATACAGTGGTTAACACAGGCATTCAACATTGCAGCTGACGAAGTGAATGTCATTTTAAAATCTTATATGTATTCTTGATTTGAAAGTACATTTCTAGGATATCTAGGAAACTAAAACACTTTTGCTACAATTTTTTTCACCTATTGTTCATTATTTGCCATGAGGAATAAATCCCCGCTCATACTATTCTGCTAACAAGAGATGATATAGGTTTTTGGGGCATACACTCCAATGAGAGCCAGGTTGTATCCAAACATTTTTATCTTTTTCTCCTATTTTGAATTAATATTCACTCTTTTGAACTCGTTCACTGTGTGACTTGTCCATCACAGATCACATGTGTGTATAATTACCTAAATCCTCATTTCCTGTGCTTTTCTTCATCGTTTCTGTCAGAATTCCCCCAGTTTATTTGATATTCAGCGCACATTCTATGTATCCATATGCATCGAGATTTTTAGTGATTGCTTTAATTAAATTTTCTGCTATGTTAATTAACACAATAAACGTGGTTTTTGATTATTGTTGTTTAAATCTAAAATTCCTAATTAAGTTTTGTTTTCATTTATTTGTCCACAATATTATGCCTAATTCCTAACTGGTTTACTATTGTTCTATCAGTTCTGATCTTGCGAATATGTTGCTACTAGCGTATTTGTACAGTTTTTATGTTTTAGTTCTTTTGCATATAGTACATGTATTTTTTCTATTCTTTGTTTTATTTTTAACTTTATGCATTGCGATTATTTCAACTTTATTAGGACCGTTATACTTTAATTTTATTTTCTTTTTGCATCTTTAAACTGATATACTATTTGGCCTATTTTTGATATCTTTTATGTTTTCATCAATTTTATCTATGATTTTGATTTTATCTTCTGTTCTGCAATGTTCTGCAGTTTTTCTTTCAAAATCGATATTAATGGCGTCTAACGCATCTAAAGTGTCCAAAATACAATTTAAAAGGAGTAAATCCTGTAGTAGTTTGAATGGTTGAATATATGCTAAGGTAGGTGCTCTATTGATCGCTAATTCAATTGGGATATTTTTGTTCATAAGTTTTATTAATTTTAATTTTTCTTCTACATTTTTAACAATTCCTTCATTAATTTGTTTTTAAATTCTGTTCTTTGATCGCATACTAATTTGTTGAGGATAATATTTACCAACTATAGTTAAGGTATTTTTATCATTGATTTTGCGAGTTTTACTGGAAATTCATTAAAATCTATAAACTCATTCATAATTGTTTACAGTTAGTAAAGCATTAGGTGTTTCTACGTTTGACTTTGCTGAGTTTGCATGCGATAAAGTAACCTTGCTTCTGATTACCTTGAGTTCTAACTATCTATCCTATCCTTGCTGGAAGTTTGATAAATGATGAATTTATTTTAAAGGGGATATTTACATACATTATTTTCATTAATTTATTTCTAAAGTTATAATTTATTTCCATAATGTTTAATTGCTCATTACCTATTAATTTTACCTAAATTTGTATTTATGCTCGGTAGTTCTATGCATAATTTTTACACTAAATGGAAATATTCGAAATATTAATAATTGGGGAAAAATTCATTAGCTAATTTTGAAGAGATTCGGGAATAATAATGTATGATAATTTAGAAAAGTTGGGCATTAATTTCTATGATTGTGGGGAGTCTTCTGAGGCTATTATTTCAAAATTTTTATTTTCTATTTCGGATATTTGAGGAAATTCCTCCGGTTCACGTTCAATATCATCTGTGACACATTCGAGATTGTCTTCAAGATTTTCCAAATTTACGTACTGAAAATGTAGATCTATATTTTCATCAAAATAAATGTTATCAAATTCTACGTTATTCAATTTTGTTTTGTGCATTTTATTACTAAATGGATCTACATCAATAATTGGTGTTGGTTTATACTGTGGTTGATTTTGTACGGGAGTTCTCAAATGTTGAATTAAAATTAAAATTTCGTGGTCTTATAAGTACTTGATTTTATGATGGCCTAGGAAATTTAAATCTAGAATTATTCTGATCAAAACGTGGTGGTTGATATTGAATGGATCTATATTAAAAAGGTATAAATTGTAGGTATCCATCTACAATTCATACCGATCGTCGTACTGGTAAATTAACGGGATTTTGATTATTTGAAAATATGGGTCGATATAAATTTTGATCTGGTAGTAATACTTGTACTTTTAGAGAGTTATTTAACTTGAGTGGTATAGCAGTTGGTTTAAAGATATAACAAATTTTGTTTTTCTAATACATATTTCATTCGTACAAATATTCACTAAAATCAGGGTAACGCATTAATATACGCATATATTTTTTGTAATGCTGTTTTTCTATATAAAGTCATTTTTAAAGTTCTCTCTGCTTGGCAAAAATTTAAAATTGCCCTAATTTTCTCGCCTAATGAATACGGGATTTCATTTGACTCATCCTGAATCTGCATTACATCGGTTGCTTCGATATCAAAGGAAAATAACTTACGAGAACTCAAAAAGGAGAACTAAAAGGATACTAAGACAGAAGAAAAGAAGTGGAGAAACATTTCAAAAGAGGATATAAACTAAGGTACTGCTTTAGCAAATCCAGATATGGAGACTGGCTAACAGAAAAATAGGAGATCATAAATCGATGGATACAATTCTTCCAAAAACTCCAAAAAAACCACGAATACATCCAGGGCTCAATACGTGTTAAACTTAGAAGCACAGAAGAAGATGAACCAAATATCGATCCGCCATCAATTGCGGACACGCACTCAAAAAATGAAAAAACAAATAAATCGCTTGGCATAAACAATAAGTTGGCAGGCTATTAAAATATGGAAAAGAACAATTTACAACCACCCTACATACACTGATATTGATTACAGGGGAATAACGTTGCTTAGCACAGCATATAGTCAACAACTAATTGAAAAGTTCTGGGAGTTTGAGACTGCTAGCATATGAGGCTGGTCAAATACACAATGTTATACAGCACATGCAACTCGAATTATATATTCAAATTAGAAGGGCAACTCTCAAACGAGTTCAAACTGTCTACAAGACAGAAACAAAGTGACAGATTAGCGCTCATACTCATCAAGATATGTAGATGACCTTAACATTCTTGGCACATCGTTGCACACGGTCAATAACACCCTTGAAAAAGTCGAAACTGTTGGACGAGAGGTTAGGTTAAGGATAAAGGAAGACAAAATGAAACTCCTGATTTAGAGTGAAAGACGGAAGGAGATATCGTATCGAGCAGTGTTGCAATTGAAGACATCAACTTCGAAGTAGTGGAATCGAAAACGATAAGATACAAAAACCGCGTATTTTATTCCCCTTTACTTATCACGAGATCCTGAAACATCCACAGATATCTCAAACTCCGCATATATGAAACTCTTATCCGTACAGTGGTATGCTACGGAGGTATGTTACAACATATTGTTTGAAACAATATATAACATAAACAACGCCTACCAGAGATATATGCCACAAAGAAAATGTTTCCAAGACAACTAGGAGGAAAATGGCTGAATTAGGACACCATTAAAGGCGAACGATAGAAGAAGTCAGAGCTTGATTTGGAGTGTAGCGCTATTGAAGAAGATGACGTAAATTAACAGTTTCAGTTCTAGATTTTTTTAATTTGAATGTACAGTGGAACCTCGGTATACGACTGCTTTAGAATACGTCCTCTTTTAACGAAACGAAATTTTGCACGGTATGAGGCATTTATTCGGAATACGACAAAAAATGTTTGTAAGAATTTTGCGACGTTTTTAAATACATACATATATTTATGTACATACATATTTATTACTTTTTTAATAACTTACACATTTTTATAAGACGATTAAATGAATTTAATTCAATAATATGCGCCATTTTTGAACAAGTAGCGCTATAATGTCTATACTACGGGGAATTCGGGATTCCACCCTATGCTTGAAAAGTTTTTCTTATATCTTGCTGGAAGTAGTTCTTTTGGAATATAAGGTTTATTTTTACGCAGTGTACCACACAATGTAAGGTTTTTATCTAAAAGCTTATTAGCTAACTCAATACTGGTAAAAAAGTGATCAGTAGTTATTCCATATCCTAAAGATAAATGGTTTACCAGGTCCATCACTAACCTTTGTCCTTGGCCTTTCTCCGGTTTGTTTCCTACTTTGCCTAAAATTATTATTCTGTAATAAAAATCTACATTTTTTTCATATTCGCTGTATATGCCGAACTACAATCAGCCAGTGCCCAAATTTTTAAGTCGTACTTGTCTGGCTTACTCTTCATGTAAACCCGAAAAGGAGCCTTGCCTCGGAATGGGACTAACTTAACTACTCATCCACGCACAAGTGTTCAGATGGATTAAAAGATATCTTGCAATTTGTTACAAAAACATCTCTGGTTGGGGCAAATTTATCAGTGCGTTTTCTTTTTTCTCTTGTTTCAAAATTGTTGAATCTTAGAAAGTACATAATCTGTTGCAATCTGTTGCGAGACAAGGCAGATGATACTAGAGGCCGACATAAAGTTGGATCTTGGCTCCATAGTACACATATTGGCTCTTTAGCAGCGTGCCAGGCTCCAAAAATAATAAGCAAACCAATAAATGCTTTCAGTTCTTCTTGCACAAAAGGAGAAAAGATCTTCGCATTTCTCGCATAATATGATTCGGCTTTTCTATTCGTCTCCGATAAAATCACATCCATAATATCTTGTGAAAAAAATAGTTCAAAAGCTTCTTTTATGGTGGAAAATTGGGAACTATATCTAGTCAAACCTAGTGAAACCTTTTGAATATTACATTTTCGTCTCTTGCTCTTCGTAATAAAAGGAACCTTTGCCCACACACTACCATCTTTAGACGAATAAGTTGGATGATCGGTATAAAAGTTTACTGACGGGCCTACTTCATCTGCAGAATCTGTCGACTCATTTTCCCTACCACTAACTTGTAAAACGTCATCTATCTAATCAGTTTCAGTCACTATGTCAGTCTCTTCAATATCACTTGCACCATCCTCTGTAGTGCTAAATCAATAAAATAAGTGTCGCAATCGTCCGTTTCTAATATCGCCAATAGTTCTTCGTCAGTTAGCTTATTTTCATTTCGAAACTTCCGTAGTTCACTCATTTTTATAAACGCGTACTCGACAATCACTGTAAACGTGACTAAACACACTAAAATTATACTGAGATAAATACGTGCACAAAGCCGCTATTAAATAAATTGGGAATCCCCGAGAGCGTTGGCGCAAAGAAACGGGGAATCCCCGTCGTTTGAACAATTTGGGGTTTATTTGTACCCCGATTGGTTTTTAACGTAGGCAAAATTTATACCTGTCGTTACATACCGACCGGGGTGCAGCTGGACCCCAAGCTACAAAACCCTCTATAAATAATTAGTTACAATAAAAAGCAATTTATTCAAAATTTTGTATACCAATTTAGATATAATATATATTTAAGAAACATAGCTCGAGGGAAAGTAAGAAAAAAAATTTTTTTGAAAATATACCCAAAAATTCATGTCTGGGGTACAGCTGTACCCAGCTCGGGTTTATGAAGGTTAATATTAGGGTAGGAATTAACAATTTTTTTATTGTTGTTCTAGATTGTTCTAGAGTTGTTCTACATTGTTCCAAAGTGGCAAATCGAAAAAATAAAAACACCGCGAGAAAACCGAAAAAAACGGGTTTTTTGACTAGCCCCCCATTTTTGGAAAAATCAAATTTTCGTTGTTGTTCTGGCTTGTTCTAGTTGTTCTAGTTATTGTTCTAGAAAATCAAAATTATGGGATACAGCATTACGAAGTTATAACTAAAAATAGGTTTGGCCGCCGAAATGTCTAGTTGATTGCTATGACCATAGTTTTTCTATTATCAATTCCATATTACAAATATATACTTATTATATTTAATTTTATTGTTTTATTTAAAGATAATGCGGAACTTCTTAATAGGGAAACTCGTTTCGCAAAATTCATGAATGAAATGACAAGTAAACTCACGTTGCTATAGTAACTAAGTAGTATTTAGCGTTTTCCTCGCCTACTATAATTAAAAATTTGAATTTTAATCTTTAATATTTTAAAAATTGAAAAATAACGCTTATTTTCCGCAGAAACATCATGCGTGCGATACATCATTGGAAAGCTAAAAATATGCTCTTTTCAGTAATATCATAAT
>NW_019280770.1:54162-108145 GCF_000648695.1 Onthophagus taurus | reverse complement strand
CTAAAATATTTTCAGATTTCTAGCACTTCCGGTTATATCGAAAGTCGCCCCCTACTTTATTTTTTTAAATGGAACACCGGTATTTTTTTACATATTTGTATTTGCCTTTCCTTTTTTGTAATTTGATTCGGCCGTTCTCGAGTTATTCGATTTTTTTCTAAAAAAATTTGCTGTAGCAGACATTTGTTCAAAAAATCATAGAACACTCAATTTTTGAGATATCAATTTAGGATTCAAAACATGCTTAAACATCATGATGGAGTATGTTTTGGTGCCGAGAACGACTGTCTATATCGTTTGGTCACGAGGGGGGCGAATGGCCCCATGATAAGCTCTCGGGCTACCACGCCGGCGTCCTGGGTTCGATTCCCAGTGAATACACGCCGAGTCGCCTCCCCGTCCTTCGGAGGGGACGTTAAGCCGTCGGTCCCGGCANTTAATTGTTTCTATATGCTTAAATAAATAACATACTAAAATTTTGTTTTCAAAACTTAGTTACAACTAACACAAAACAGTTTTTCTTTGCTTCTGCAAAACATAGGAAAATGCACTTACGAGGTTTTCAAAGTAAGGTATCGATATGTCACTGACAAAGTGGCGTTGTGGCACAGTGTTATTTGAAAGTATACAGGTGTCTCAGCAAGACCGGTCATTAGACGTTTCTGGGGTTCGGGCCAAAATAAAAATTTGAGAATTCAGATTTAAGTATAATCAATTACGTTCTCTTCGACTAAAATATTTTCAGATTTCTAGCACTTCCGGTTATATCGAAAGTCGCCCCCTACTTTATTTTTTTAAATGGAACACCGGTATTTTTTTACATATTTGTATTTGCCTTTCCTTTTTTGTAATTTGATTCGGCCGTTCTCGAGTTATTCGATTTTTTTCTAAAAAAATTTGCTGTAGCAGACATTTGTTCAAAAAATCAGAGAACCCCCGGTTTTTTTGGGATATCAATTTATGATTCAGAACATACATGAGAATCATGATGGAGTATGTTTTGGTGCCGAGAACGACTGTCTATATCGTTTGGTCACGAGGGGGGCGAATGGCCCCATGATAAGCTCTCGGGCTACCACGCCGGCGTCCTGGGTTCGATTCCCAGTGAATACACGCCGAGTCGCCTCCCCGTCCTTCGGAGGGGACGTTAAGCCGTCGGTCCCTGCAACCAGTCTAACATCTCTGGTTGTCGTCAGATACATGTGTAGTTGGAGGTTGTGAACGTAAAAACGGGTTGAAAGCGCGTCTGCGCTCTTTGAGCGGTACTCAGCCATGCACCCAAGTTTCTGGGCGTTGGAGTACCAGCCCGGCTTGGGGGTCGTCTTCAAATTGCTGGGCGTTGGAGTACCAGCCCGGCTGAAAGCGAGGCGAGAAGCGGTATCAGCCTGATCGGATGCCATCTTCGAACATCTTTCACTCCTCCAAATAGACTTACACATGGCCGAAGTAAACCGTGAGGATGTACAAAGGGACCGTTGGGGCCTAAGTGCTTTGGTTATACCACCTGTGGTTTAACCAACCTTACATGAAACTACATACATACATCGTTTGGTCACTTTATTACGGCACGTTAACTTTTCCAAATTTGGAAGTACCATAACTTTATTTTTTTAAATGACACCTCCCATATTTTACATTTTTTATACCCCATATGTCCTATACCTAACATTAATAGTTTGGGAAATAATTACGGTTTTTTGAAAAATGCACACTTATCATATCGATATTAACCTAGTGTGCCAACGCAATTGATTATACTTATCCCGTAACTACAGACGTGCATACAACGTCACACTGGCACAGACGTGAGGTTAGAATAAACCCTTTATAAATTCAAATTCATTCTCAGACTTGGGTAAATTACTTTCAGAAAAGAATTAATTACAATTATCAATTACCCAAGAAAAAGAGGAATTAAATTATTGAGTTATTTAATTATTTTCCAACAAATTTATTTGAATTACCAATTACTTCTGTTACATAATTAAATTACTTTACAAATTACCACAAATAAAACTTCCGAAGTCAATAACATTTTGCTTCCAACTAATCAACTACCCGAATTGGCAGATGTAACATCTCTTTTTGGTTTTTGGGCCTCTTGTTGTAGGTGGCAGTTTCTTCATCGAAGTGGCTATGCAATCTCTTTCTAATATTTCGTGGAATGTGTGAATCATTCATCCGTTCTATTTGGTACAGTTCTACCAGTTCTCGACCTAACTTCTTTCTTCAGAAAATTCAAGAGGTTGCCATTATTTGTAGAGATATATATAACAAGAGCATTTATGGCACAAACATTAATTAGATGGAAAAAAACTACCATAGGACCTTCTGGTCCTTCGCCCAATATTATACGTGGAACAAAGTTTATCGTTGGTGTCTACACCACCCTTCGTCATATTATAAAACGTTAATACCTCAGGCTTCTGTGCATTTTCTGACTCTTTATCATTAATCAATCATTTATAAATTAATCATTTATCAATAATCTTCTCATTAATATAACCGGAATCAGATATCATCATCATTGAACCTGGTGGTGCCCCATTCATAAGTTCGCTTTTTTGTGCTTTCTCGGAAAAACTAAAGTGGGTGGTATGTAGTTTTCCGAGGCACTGAAGCAGCATACCGCAGTTACAAGCTGGCCTCGTTCAGCGGAGACAACTTTTCCGACAGCCCTTTTTCCTTTCGTACTAATCACTTTTGGTATTCGATTTGGCACGGTAGAAAGATCAGTTTCATCCATATTAAAAACAGATGAGGATGGGAAATTAAATTTTTCAAAAATTGTCATAAAGTATCTGTTTACTTGCACTTCGTTGAATCCCATTATCCGCCCCACGCTTGTTTTCTGAGGAATCCACAAACTAAGATTGTGCCTTTTCATGAAACTTCGAGACCATTCCTTCCCTGCCAATCCTTTCTCCTTGTTGAAGTGGTGGTTTAGATTATTCCTTTCTGCAAACTCGAATCCCAAACGTTGCAAGGACTTAAACGTTGGCCCATAAAATCTTAGACTTAACTGCCTGCAATGTTCTGCTAACTCTTCTTCTTGTTGTCGGTGAAAGATGGATGTGAAACGTCCAAGCTTTGACGCACCACATCCTTTCTTAAGCCTTTTTCTTAAAGTGGCTTCGTCAATTTTCAATTCCTTTGCAATTTGTCTGTTTGAAATACCCTCATCTCTTCTTTGTCTTGCTACCATTAGCATGTTCTTGTGCAATTTTTTCGCTCCGTTTTTCTTTTGTAGACTCTGAAAAGTATCAAAAACTCAGCGTCTAAGGCTCGGCTTAACCGGTGATCACTTATTTTCTAATAAAAACATGAGACCGCATACGGACTTATGCCCCCACTTCCTAGAGGACTCTTGCCCCAAGTATCCAAACCATTTGCTTATAATGACCCGCCCAAACCACCAAACATAACACCGATTGTAACCTATAAGTTTATAGTAAGAAACATGCGTTTTCAATAAAAAAATTACTGATTAAGGTTATTACTTTCTTTTTACATGTAAACTTAATCTCTACAAGGGCTAATTTTACATCAGATATAAGAAAAATCGTACTTACCTCATGGTTCTCCAACAAGCTATCTAGCTAATTTATAATCTAAATTTAGCTTCTTGTCTTCATTTGATTCTGGTTTTCTTTTAAGTGTGTCCAAGCCATTTTCAATTTCTGATCTTGAAGCTGCATAGTTAAAAGCCAATCATCTTCATTTATTCGAATGGTCATCACGTCCATTCCGGCAGTGTCACATCTTTCGGTGGATCATTCGGATCTCTACTGAGTGCATCCACATGTGCCATCCTTGTTCCAAGGCTATATTCGATATCAAAGTCGTATTCCTGCAATCTTTTTACTTGATTATGGCTCTTAATGAGTTGCAATCAGTAATCACTCGAAATTTCTTTCCCAGCAAATACATGCGGATCCCAAGATTCCACTATAGCAAGAGCTTCTAGCTCGTAACTATGGTACTTTTGTTGGATAGGTGATGTTTGATGGCTATAGTAAGATACCACACATAACGGTTCATCGCCCTTCTTCTGAAAAAGTACACCTCCTAGGTCCGTTTTGCAAGCGTCGCTATGGACTTTTAGTTCTGCTTAAGGATCATATAACGCAAGTATGGGTCGTTTGCAAAATCAACCATTGTTTTGCCGCAAACAATAGAGTTTAAACTTTCGTTTGCATTCTTCGAAGAAGATCTTCTCTTCTTAGGTCTTTATATATCGGTTGAACAGCGTCGAATACTTGCATTGTCATAGCAGGTTTATGATTACTTCAAGAGCACCAGGAATCTTGGCCTTCGGGACATCTGTCATGCTGAGGATTGTCATCTGTCGAGATTTTATGGAACAATGTAGCATATATTTCCCTGCGCATATTATCTACTGAATTAGTGTTTCGACGTATAGCAAGTCCATAATAAACACTCACTTCGTCAATCAACTTTCCAGTTAACTTGCCTCGAGCACTAATATTTTTAACTTTTTCTTCAAATTGCGCAATCTTGTTCTCATCCTTTTTTTGCACATGTCCTATGCATTCTTTTTTAGTCACAGGAAAATCACCGTACGTCTTACTATCACCATCTCGAATGTAGTAAGCGTATCGAACATTATATGTAGATTCAGAACGGACGAACATTTCAACTATAGCGTCGGCTTCCATTTTTTCCTGGACTTCCGCTATGATTTGCTTGACAGTTGTTTTCGTGTAAAATTTTCCACTTCGAATTTAGTCGTGTCTTGCTGATGCTTTTTTCCCATTATTCGCATTGTTGCAGTATTTCGAGTTTACGCAAATGTCAACTACTTTTCCTGTAAACCATCCGATCAAACTAAACTAATTAAATTACCGCTTTATTTTTCGTCGGAACATATGAACGCAATGCTACATCGCCTTCGTAGAAGCCAAACAATGAGAATAACATAAACGGAATAACAATAAACATTATAACAACAATTATAAATGCCTTAACAGCAACCTTCACTTCTTCTTCTTTCTTATTTTTTCCTGTTGCTAACATATATATTTCCAAATTTTGTTTGAACATCTTAAAAGTTTGNAGCACTAATATTTTTAACTTTTTCTTCAAATTGCGCAATCTTGTTCCCATCCTTTTCTTGCACATGTCCTATGCATTCTTTTTTAGTCACAGGAAAATCACCGTACGTCTTACTATCACCATCTCGAATGTAGTAAGCGTATCGAACATTATATGTAGATTCAGAACGGACGAACATTTCAACTATAGCGTCGGCTTCCATTTTTTCCTGGACTTCCGCTATGATTTGCTTGACAGTTGTTTTCGTGTAAATTTTTCCACTTCGAATTTAGTCGTGTCTTGCTGATGCTTTTTTCCCATTATTCGCATTGTTGCAGTATTTCGAGTTTACGCAAATGTCAACTACTTTTCCTGTAAACCATCCGATCAAACTAAACTAATTAAATTACCGCTTTATTTTTCGTCGGAACATATGAACGCAATGCTACATCGCCTTCGTAGAAGCCAAACAATGAGCGCAAACTGGACGCGCAGGACTTTTCAGGAACTCACGTGGAACAAATGTTTTATTTGAGCGTACTGTTCCAAAAAATGTAAATTCACATATCTTTCCACTAATTGATACACAACATTCTGCCTTTGATTTACCTCACGCTCTTGACCAGGCAACTTCCAGAGTTGCCTATAAATTATTCCTTTGAGGGGCTAAATGATTTCGAATGGCACAGCCGCCATACTTTTATTGCGTACTTGGCTGGCTTAGATGGAATGTATTGTGTAAACCATGTCCGGCCTCTAAATATATGGGAATAATTGCTCGTCCACGGTCCGCGAATCGTGCAGGATATAAGCTGCCGCCAAATTGGCCTGCAACATTTGCCAAGCATCGTGAATAGCAGCAGTTTTACTGTTGGTTAATCGCTCCCGTCGCATATTTGCGTTATCAAAGCGAATGAATTTTTTGATGAGCATAAATCGATCGTATGATAATGCGGCTTTGTATATTGGAGCATGGGTTGGACCATACAGTTCCTTAGCAGGCTCGTTATTCGATTTAGACAGCACAGCATACAAAACGATAGCCAAAAATGCAATATGGTGTAGGGATCATATGTGTCTTTCATTGGCCCTGGACGAATGCGGGTATTCGGTTGTGAAACGTGCAACACATACAGTAGCTTCTAATTCATGTTCGTCGTGATCACTTTCGAAGTCCATGTTTCTTCTGGCATCTTGTACATAAAAATTCTTTTTCTTCTTTATTTCCTCTCTTTTCTTTACTATTTTATTAATATGTGATTTTGTTATTTCTGCTGTCCTACACTCCAGTTCGGGTTTTTCTAAAGTTAAATCTTCTTTACCCAATAACCTTTCTTGTAAATTTTTATTTGTTACTCCTAAAACTATTCTGTTTCTGATCAACGAATCTCTTTGATCAGCCAATTCACACGATACTGCAAACTTTTTTAATACCATTACGAAATGATTAAAACTCTTCATTTCCTCTTGCTTTTTATTAAAAAATTTAATTGAAATCTTTCGTGTATAACGGTCTTCTTTGGGTTCATATCCTCAAAAGCTTTCATTACCTCTTCGTACTTTTTTCTATCTTCATCACTTAAATCAATTAAATGTGTTGTGGATGTCTATGGCTTCCTCTCCGATAATATTTAAGAGAATCGCAACTGTTAGTGTTTAATCGCTGATTCGTTTATTCTTTGTTTTTGTGATAGAATTAAACTCTTGAAATTTATTTTACTAAATTTTAATATAATTTTGACAATGTTACATTGCTTAAGGCATAAAGCCGAATATATCCGGTTTTACCAAATTCATCTTATAACCTTCGCCCGACTAAAATAATTAAAAAACTTTACTTACCAAAACAGGGTCAACATTGACCCACTGTTTATATTATTTAGTCGTATACAAAACATATACATATTTTTGTATTAATACTACTTTCTATGAATTTTTAAATAAAACACAGTGTTTAGTACTTTAATCCATATTTCTAATAAATAACAAAAAATAAAAACAGATATATTCTTATAAATAAAAAAAAATAAATAACCTTAGTCTTCGTTAGGTAGAACCTGGAATCAAAAAAAAAAAAATAATAATTTCATCCCATTCAACCCTATTTCAACCCTAAAGAAAATGATACTATCCCAACAACTTATTATAATGTTTGTGTACCTTAAGATGGTTCCCCATCCTCATCTTTTGCGCAGTAAGTACAAGTTGTCTGTTTTACGATAATAGACTGGCTGTGTTGAGAGCACACAAATTGATTGCATTTGTCGCATCGTTTAGAATGTTTATTATCACTTCCACGACATATGCGACAACGTCCTCTTTTAGTACCTTGACTAGGGGTATCATCCTTACAAGTTTTCCTTATTTTTCTTCAAGTACTTTCTATAGCTGTGGTCACCAAATTTGTGAAAGCCCGACCATCTTCTTCAATTTTCTTTACTCTTCTTTCAATTTGTGTCCTAGCAAGTTCCATTCCCAAATCTTGAAGAAATATTTTTCTTCGATATGTTATGGATGAATCACTGTGCCACTCCGGATTTTTTATTGTCCACAAAACAAACTCGTTATAACATGCTATGTCAATCAAATTGAGAAATAGTCTAAGTGGCCATCTTCTCGTATTTCTTTTGCATGAATACTCACGCACAAGTTTGTCCAAAACATCTACGCCACTTTTTGTTTTGTTATATGCCAGAATGATATCAGGTTTAAATTTTTCGTTTTCATCAGCAATGTCATGTTCGTGATGGGTAGAGGAAAGTAAAATTACAAATTTTTTTGGTTTAGTAACATAGGACACTAATGTTAAGTCTCTAGTAAAGAGAAAATCAGACGAATATACTGCACGTGATTTTATATCCAAAAGACTCTTTGGTAAGTCCTTTCTATTTTTGCGCATAGTTCCAATTAAAGTTAGTTTTTCTTTTAGAAGCTCTTCCGCAAGAGTTAAATCAGTAAAAAAATTATCTGTCGTTATATTGCGGCCACTTCCATACCAATGATTTGCTAAAGTCTTTACTACGCGAGGTCCTTGATTTTGTTCAGCTGATCCTCCCTTTTTACCTAAGTAAACTTCTAAATTACAGCAGTAAAATGTTGTCGCATCACATAATGTCCAAATTTTTATCCCATATTTGCCGGGCTTGCTGGGTATATAAACCTTAAATGGACAACGGCCTCTATAACTTACCAGCTGCTCATCTATTGTTCCAAATGCTGATGGGCAATATGAATCTCTGCAGTTTTTTGTGAAATTATCAACAACATCGCGAATTGGAGCAAGTTTGTCTAGACTTTTTCTCTCTGTTCTTGTGGAAATGTCGTCAAAACGAAGGAAGCGTAAAATATCGCAATATCTATTTCGGCTCATACAAGCTTGATATATTGGTCTTGATAAAGATATATTTGTTGAAGTCCACAAATTAACTGGGTTTTCTTTTGCTTCTCTAAATCTTCCTGATAAAATTAGTATTGCAAAGAAACCACGTATTTCCGTAACATCTACGTCTTGCCATGATTTGAATAAGTTGTCTTCATGAGTCTCATTATATTTACTTATAATTTCTTTTGCTCTTTGATTAGTAAATTTTACAATAATTTCAAAAATTTGAGTGTTACATGTTACGATTCGGAAAACAACAAAAAAATATAAATTCAAATTAGGAAAATCATTTAAACGGAATAACAAACATTATAACAACAATTATAAATGCCTTAACAGCAACCTTCACTTCATCTTCTTTCTTATTTTTTCCTGTTGCTAACATATATATTTCCGAATTTTGTTTGAACATCTTAAAAGTTTGGCTCAAATTTCCTTCTAAACTTAGAGAATTCGGTATCTTTGCGCTTTCCATTATGACCCACGCGGACTTAACCTCATTTTTATACCTCGTTAATTAAAACTAATTGGGACCCAAGGTTGTTCGGATTATCAAATGTTGCTGCTAAATAGTTGAAAACACAAGTATTGGATACAAAAGAAAACATCTTCATACTGGAACTTAACATCAATATATTTATGTAAACACAAAACTAAAACTCATAGTTTTTAATTAGGTTTATTTAACAGTATGAAGATAATCGACAATTTTTTTAACTGTTGTTGCAACCCTTTTCTTTGCTGCGAGATTCCGGATTCGTTTTAACACTAACAATTGCGCTGAATTTGGTTGTATCTGTTTCTCAAACCATTTCATGGCAGTTTAAAGTGAGGTAAATGCGTCTGAATGTGAAGGCCTTCATCGTTGTCATCGTCACTGCTATCCGTGGCCGTTTAGCCCCGTATACAATTCTGTGTGATAACAGTATCTAGTTTCTGCACAGCAGATTGTCCATTGTTTGAATCCAAATCGAATTGGTTTTCCTGTGATGAATTGCTTGAAAAAATGATGACCATACTCCCGAACCATTTGCTCATCAATACTGATATTTTTTGAGAGAACTCCAAATTTGAGATACCGTTGGTTCATTAGCTCCATTAATGGATTTATTTTGAAAGCTGGATCTGCTGTCTTATTAGTCAGGAGCTCGAAATTATCAATAAAATGAAGATACCTTTTTATTTCTAAATATCTATTTCTAGAAAAACATTTTCTTAGCACTTCAAGGCATAAATCTGCATCTTCACACTAATACATTTGCTCTTGTGATAATGAATGGTATCCAGTAAGCAATGAAAATCCCACAAATTTTCGCAAACAATCTGTTGAAAAGACAAAACCATGTTTGTTATTATGAGCGGCGTATGTAACACTTTGTTTGACTATATAAGTCATTATTTCTTCATCAAATAGTGTTTCAATAACCTCAACACGTGACTTTCCTGTCCGTGAATGCTTTATTTGTGATCAAACTGTCTCAATGTCATCATTATTTTCAATGTTGTCTTCGTCCACTTTCTGTTCAATACCATGGATGGATTTATCGTTGGAACGGCAACATCTGGCAAAATGGTTTGGTTTTCCGCTTTTTTTTACATATCTGCCCATATGCTGGACATTTTTTCTCGTGTTTGTAACCACACCTTTTACAGATCTCATCTTCTTTATTTTGCTTCCAACCACTAGTTGACTTTGATCCTTGTTTTCGATTGTTACTTTTATTGTTGTTTTTGCCCCTCGAATTCGTATCTGACGAGCTATTTCTTAACGATTGATGAATTTTCTTAATTTCTCCCACTTGAGTACTATTTTCTTCTAAATTCTTTATATGTACTTCTGTTAATTCCGCTGCTTTGCATATTTCTATTGCTGTCTTTAAGGTTAAATCAGTTTTCCTCAACAATCTGTCTTTTACCCTTTTATCGACTATTCCATAAACTATTTTGTCTGCAATTAGGCATCTTTTAAGTTTCTATAATCGCAATTAACAACTAATTTTCTTAGATCCGCCAGAAATGAATCAAACGACTCACCCATTATTTGAATTCTACTGTTGAATTTATGTCTTTCAACCGTTTTATTCCTTTGTGGTATGAAATATGCATCTAGTTTTCTTATTATTTTCTCCTTATCTTTCTTATCATCAGCAGAAACTTCTTTGCATTGCTTCTTGTCCCATACAGCGTAGAAACGCCGCCGCGCACACCGCTTTTTCTTTGTTTGCACACCCAGTTATGTCGGGTTTATAATGCGAGAGTGCGTTACGTACAGAGAAATTTGACATTTGTTTAAGAATACTTATATTATCGGGCACTTGATTACTTATGTTTAATCAATACAACTAAAAATGAAATACATCTCTCTCTTAATTCAACTTTTTTAAGCGAAAGGCCACCATCCCGCATTTTCTTCATTTGTACTTCAAATAAATGTCCACGATAACAATTTTTATCAACAAAGTCATCAATTTTATCTTCAAATAGCCTGTACTTTGTATGAGAAGTAGTTACCTTATTTACATATGAATTTAATAAATTAACTAAATCTTCTAATAATTTCGTAGGGTACGCCTTATTAGCTTCAAAACTTTTATTTACCATATTTAAATCATGCGACACTGGTTTAATAAAACACACAAAAGCATAATTTTGCTCATCAGAATACATTTGGTATAGCAATTCAGCTGTATAGCACTTTTCATTATAGCGACAAACTTCAAAATGGCTTTTTAATTCGAGCCATTGGTTATATACTTGGTACACAGCTAAACTAACTGATAACCATCGGGTATCACATGCTTGGGGTATTTTTAATGGCTCCTTGCCATTAATTGCAATATAAGCATTTTTGTATTTTTCTTTTCTAAGGTGTGATTTTGAAAACCAGTCGTAAGTTTCATGAATTAAAAACTCTAAATTACGAGGCAATTCTTTTAACGCAGCAACTGCAACTAATTGCAGCAAATGACAAACGCATTTGATTAGTATCAAGTCAGGACACAAATTCGTTAATTTAGTGAAGACACCTTTATTAATTCCAGTCATGACTGCCGCATTATCAGTCCCTAAACCCTGAAAATTTTCTAGTGGAAGCTTAAACTTTTTAACTAATCTTAATAAACAAGTTGTGATCCTTTCGGCATCATATTTTTCTAATTCTCCTAGTTCTAAAACTGTACTAACAATGCTGCTGGTGTTAACATCAAAAAAAAATTATAGCACAACCCAAATACTTTTCATCAAGTTTTTCCATGCCGATCTTAGTACACTTATTCCCTTGATTTTAAAACTAATTTAACGCATTTCAAGATATTAAATTTTGTCCATTTTGTTGTTTGTCCATTGGCTCAAAAAGGTAACGGGTAACCCAAGCTTTCTTATTAAATTGCCAGTAAACTCCCAAGCTCTCTTTATTGACTTTTTCTGTTTTAAATACTCTAAGATTGGCAGAGTGATAAACAAGCATAGGTTTTAATTTCCTATCTCTAGAAGAATATGCACGAATAAGAAGTGTTACCCTATCTTTTATAGGTTTATGATCTGGAAGGCGCGACGTTACCTGTGTGACCGAATTCGATTTTAAAATGTTCACCACACTTTTTTTAAATCAATCACACCAACCGTTACTAGCTTTAAAGTCATTAAAACGCATATTTTCTATATTTTCCATTCCACTTTTTAAGTCAAAAAACTCTCAGTGCTTTTTCACAAATAAATGCACCAGGATAGGGGCTTCACTCTCATCTCTTTGTCTTTAAATAAATCAGTAGTAAACTTTCCATTTCGCAAATCAAATCTCTACCGTTAACGATATTTATAGAGTTTTCCGCTTTTGTTTTCATAATGATCTCTTTATGTTTTATTATAATTGAAATAGTAGACGAAGAATGCCCATATTTATTTACTAAGTCCATATGTTTAACTCCCTCAGAATGCTTTTTAATTATTTCTTATTTTTCTTTAATACTTATTTTTTTTCTTAATTTCTGCCCCATAATGTCCATATAAACTATTATTTTTAAACTACACAATAATAATTTGAAAAACACTTAATAGGTGAAAACTTATTGGATGATGCGCAAAAAGGTATATTTTCCAATACACATTACGCGTTCTTGTAAGTCGAATTATAATCTTCGATTCTAAACTCTCGTAAGTCGGTGGTCTACTGTACCTGGTGTTGCTTTAATTTCCTGTTGAAAATTTCAATCTTTTGTTCTTCAGACAGCGACGACAATTTTTTGTGATTACTTTCAAAATGGCGTTTTACGTTAAAACTACCTGAAACAACAGTTTTGTTACAATTAACACATACAACTTCTTCATCTTTTTCTATGACCCCGAATTTGTGAAAGCACTTATGTTGTATTTGTGGCGACATATAGGTAACATTTTTTTTTACTTTCTATCTGTCGTTTTAGGTCTACGTCGCCAGTATTAATTCTGAAATGAATTAAGTCTTCAAACACTCCTTCGTTTTGTACTTTGCCTCTTAATGGTAAGACATGAATTCCACAAAATATTATGATTGATATGATTTGACATCTATAGGAGGTTCCTCCATGAAGGATTTTGCAGCTTTGACTGCTGCCAAATGCCATCGACTTGCAATATGGTTCTTACCATATTCATGCATATGCTTATATAGAATAAAAGGGCGTACAGCGAAAGAACCTTGGACTCCCTGAACCGAAGTAGAAGGAAACATCACATAGTATAAACACAAAGCTCCCTTTAAGTGCTTTGAATATACCAGCCATGGTGAATATTTCTCAAGCCAATTGTACTGAAATTTTATATACGCCTCATATATTGTATTCATTAATTGTGATATCACCTAAACCATGAAATGGTTCAGCATTTGCCTGTGACATAACCCTAGTTTTTTTATACAAGTAATAAGGAAGATGCATTAACATCTGCATCCGTATCTGTCTGACATTTCAGCGTTTTATTTTTGTCAGGTATAAAAACATCTACACACATCTTAATAGTATTTATTTCATTGCTTATACTAGAAATGTAAAAATGCCCTTCATCGTGTTTATCATTTTCATTATTGCCGTTATCCTCATCTATTTTATTAATTTGTTTTGATCTACACATTCTCGAAAAATGATTCATTTTTTGACATTTATTACATTGTTTATTTTTAACAGGACATTTATTCAACTCATGATTGCAACCACATCTACCACATGTATTTTTGAAACAACGTTCATTATTTTGATTATCCAAAGGTTTTTATGCGGATTTCTTTTATTTAACTTATTATCTGTTTAGTAGTCTTTTTTATAACCACTACCAGATGCTGACTTATCCAGGTCCTTTAGCTCCATTAGTTCCTTTGTTTATGCCCGCTATTGTCTGCTCACCCAAGCCATCTGGCATGTGCGTTTCTGTCGCCTCCACTGCCTTGTAAATATTGATTGCTTTCTCCAAGGTCAATTTTTCTTCTCTAAGAAGTTGATTTCTTACTGTTGAATCGAAGACTGCACAAACGATTCTGTCCTTGATTAAATCTTCCTTTAGATTTCCAAACTAGCAGTTTTTCGCAATTTTTCTTAGTTCAGCCACATACGCTTCAATTTTCTCACATTTGTGTTGTATTCTTGTGTTGAACTTATGACGCAAATCTTGTCCTAGATTTACTACCACTGACCCTAGTTTATCTAAATTATCCAAGGACGGGTTCTGACCAGAGTGAACGTGCAAAGACTAATTTTTTTTTAATATTTGCCATGACCTTTTCTATTAACTTTATATAATCTATCAGAATTTTCTCATATTTTACTGTTATCTACAAAATGTAAGCAACCTAAAAGTGTTGAAAATCGATTGTAACTCATCAAATTGTTATGCATTAATAAGTGGAAATATAATAGATTTTTTCTTCAAACGTCATTAAATGACAACTTTGTTCTATTTTTGGGTATTTTGCAATTCCCATAAACATTATGAACCCAAGAAATTTTTTTATTTCATCTTTGTCAGTATCTCTCCATCTATTCATTCGACTAGAACGGGTAAAAAGCTTGCTGTTAATTAACTGACTTGCGTATCGATTTGTTTCGTCAAGCTGGATATTCACCATACATCCACGTTTGAGCACTTTTCCATTCTTTGTTCCGTTGGATATTTTTATTCTTCTTATTTATGGTATTAATTGCTAATTCTTCGTTGTTTCTCACACATTCTAAACATTTTTTTGTTACTTCAGCATTTCTTCCCATTTCTATCGCTTCAGTTAATTTAATATTCTGTGTAGTTAACGTTTTTTCTTGTAATCTATAACCTGTTTTGTTGAGCATAATATAAAGAAGCCTCTAGCCAAGTACTCCATCGTGAGAGTAACGGTAGATGTGGACACATTTCTCTATACAATGAAATTCTTTGAGGAGCTTTTAAAAATTTTTTTTTGCTGGAGCTAATTAATTTATCTACATCTGGAAATTCTTCCCTAATGAACTCACAATCGTTGAATGTTGCGTACAACGCATGTTGCATGAAGTATATTTGAATATGTAACTTTTAATATTTATCCAGCTTTTAACATGTAAGCAGCAGAATCACTAACAAATAATACAAAGTTATTGTAGTAGTTGTAGAATGTATGTTGGAATACATTAGCTAAAACATCATTAATTATTTTAGCAATTACTTCACCACTTATTATCGATGAATTTAGTTGCCAGTAAGTACGGTTTAACAATATCAGAAGGATGCAGTATTTCAGCAACAACATTTATAACGCATCGACCTACAACGTCCTTAGTTTCATCAGCACTGACCTAAAAATAATTATTCGTACCTTTTTATACATTTTTGGTAAATATACTTTACGCAAAGTGGATTCATCAAATAAACCATTAATAATATATTTAATAATAGCTCTTTCACTGACTCCCCCTTTATTACCTATTGCCAGGCTCGCGCCAAGCCTAATCAGCGCTGTCGTGCACATATTTAATGAGCGCCTTTATTAAATAAACAATATTTACATAAGATAATATAACTTTAACATAAAATAGTTCGATCACGAGTAGTCCACGTGTTAACAAAAAATTAATAGAAAATACGTATATTGAAATGAATCTTACAAAAACTGAGCTTTTCTGGCTTTGTTTTTAGCAAATTGCCCTATTATTAAATATATATCTAATTTTTGTAAAATGTCACTCTCAATAGATATGATTGCAAGATTTGCCAATCTATCTTGTCCCATAGTAGACCGCAGATAATTTTTAATTACTTTTAATTTTGAAAATGATCTCTCTACTGTAGCAACTGAGACTGGAATTGTTAACAAAATCTATAGAACAATACATATAGATATTAGGAAATTAATGGGTTAGATTGTTATCAACTATATAATTTGAAGCTTTAACGGGCGATGTAAGACTATCCCCGAAGCTCTGCAAAATCTGTAGTTCATGCATAAGATCAATTCCATTTATGTCGCTCTTACTTTTGTCACTTAATGCTGTTTCAAGTTTTTGACAAAGTTTAAGCTGGTCTTCTTGATGATATTTATTGAATTCGGAGAGATTCCATAAAAAATTAAATATTTCAGAATGTTGAGATAGCAGCTCAAACCTTTTACTTAAGAGAGTTCACTTTAAAGCTTACTTCTTCATTCTGTATGGGTTGATCTTCGCATTCATAAGAGAACTGCTTTTTAATTTTTCGTGGTCTGAATGTTTCTTGGCATTTAAAGCTTGCATCAACAACTAAAGAAGATGCAACTTTTTTACTGTCCTTGAGCATACCGTTGAACCCCCAAATAATGGACAAAAAAATCAAACTTCATCAAATAAAGAGACATAATAGGATAGTCTTGGTATTGCAAGGATTTGCAATGTTGATATTTTGCCATGCGTAGGACAATAATGATGGTAAATCTTTTGGCATTTTTTCACCATACATTGTTTTTCGCGCTTCTAACGCTCTTATACGAAGGGCAGACTCGTTATTTAAAAGCCGTTGTGTTTTGATGACGAATATTATTAAAATTCACCACTTAATGAACAACGAATCAATACATCTTCGTGTTCAGAAGGCTTTTTATAGGTGGATCCTTGGAATTTCGAATTACATTCGGAGCAATGACCAAATACTTTTAAATAATATAATCCATTCGGAGCCACTTTTGCCTTTTTAAAAATCAAACGACATGGCAAATTAGTAAGACTTCCCAAAATCCCTTGTACATTGTGTCGGTCCAACCACATTGCAAAATAGTATATAAGCGCGACGTGTTCTTCTTGTCATTGTATGAAATATCCATCGGTTTAATTTTCTCCCATGATTCATTATCCATTTTTATAAGAAATGAAATAGTGTGTGTTCATTTACATCGTTTGAAATTTCTGATGAATCCGCAGACAAAGAACTGGCACTGATATACTCTTCCATGCAAACAGATGATGGAAATAGTTTATCATAAATGTGTCTATTTTGAGACACAATTAGATAGACATTTTTAAAATTCTTCCAACTCTTATCCAAATTCGAACCGGACAAAATCTTTTCAGTTTACGGCAGGGTAGACACCTCTATTCAAGTAGCGCCGTCGTGCGATGCACTACCTTGCACATATAGTCGGCGCGGGCCGGCCTATTGCTTTCATGTTGAAAACGTAATTTTCATATGAGTTATTAAATCTTTTCTTCCGGTTACTGAGTTCAAAATGAATATCGGCTTCATCAACTAAATTTGGAAAATCATGAATAATTGCCGTTTTAAAGGTCTTCAAATCATGAATTTCACTATGTGTTCCGTCATACCATAGCTTTGCTGGCCCCTCAAGCTTGGAAAAAGCATTAAACAATAGATTATCCACATCCCATCCAAAAATATTAGCAGTTGTTTCCAAGTTCTTCACCCATTGTAATGCCGTTAATGAGTTAACAACATCGGGGTGAATTTAGGTAGTACGACGCCATCCACATTACCTCTATGACCCATTTGTTTTGTATTATATCTGTTTTCCTCTCTCCCTTTTTCTAATAAAACCCTATCTCGTTTTATTACATCCTTCTCTCTCTCTAAAATGTCTTCTATTTCTCTTGCCTCTCAGAAGATCGATTAATATGTAAACTCCTGAAATAATAAAAATATGAGTAATGGGTTAGCCATTTTTTCTTTTTCGTAGGTATCAGTTTCTTTTTCTGGATTCCCATAGTCGACTTCTGGAGTGTTTTCTATTTTTATACGAGTCCACAGATCTTTTATGTCCTAGCTAAAATAGCTATTGATTTCTCCAGATTCATCATATAAAATTGAATAATTAAAGAGCAGGGTGGTTATGATGAAGAATAATTTATTGAATTCGGTGCTACATATGTTTCGATTTTTTTTAAATCGTCATCAGGCACGGTTGTAACTGACTAGTTTGGAGTAGCATTTCGCAGGTGAAGAATCAAAAGGGGTCGTCATAAAAAATTATTTTTCATTACATCTGTTTAGCGAGCAAGTTGAAAGTTAAAGTTAATATAAAGGCCAAATAAGAATAAATAGGAGAACAAAAACAATCTTATATGAAAGTGAAAAATACAAGCTAAATCAAATCAATAATAAAACGTGAAATCCCTTTAAATAAATAAAATTAAATTAAATTAAAAAATTAGTAATGAATTCTATCTCTTTTCAACACGCAAGCCAAAAAGGCAAAAACGCAAAAATCAAAAGGAAATTCCTACTAACATAGCAGAAGTAGACTATGTAGCGAAAATGCATTTGGTCTACGTTGTAAACAGTTTACAGGTATACACGTCAAACTCTAAAAAATCAAACGAAAATAGCATGTTCTCTTTGTAGTGAAATTTTAAATAGTGACACAGTGAATGAAGACGAGTTAAACATAGGTTGTGATTTTTGTGATAAATGGTATCATAAAAAATGTACAAGTTTCCATAATTTACCTTGTGATATCATTGTAACCAAAGAGTATAAATGTAATTTATATTAAGCTGTAAATTGAAGGTTTTTTCAAAACCAGTATATTATAAAAAAAAGATTTTGAGATAAAGTTCCTCGGTAATATTTAATTTATCTATTTCTTATGACATTACAATAAATCGTTCATTTAGTAGACTTACTAGAAAACTAGTGTAAAAATGGTCGAAAACCGGTTAAAATTACACTTTTTAAACAATTATTAATAAGTACTATTTAAATTAATGTTATAATACAAATGTTCTAAATTATTTATTAAACCCTAAATATTGTCATTCAAAAACTGAATAGTATTTAAACATTTTTTCTGTGTTATACTTGCCCTTATAGTTAATTTTCTTGCTAATTGGTCGAAAACAGGCGCATTGACCCTATTTTGTGGTAAAGTTAATGTTTTTGTATAATTTATCAAATATAACAATAAGTACATATCTATAAAAATAATAACTTTTTAACCTGTACACAAAGCATCTAAGTTAGCTGGATCTAAAGCTTTGGAGTATAATCGGACGAAAACTTCTACTGGACAATAGATTCCACAATTTGGAATGAAAAGAGGTTGAGGCTCCTCATCATCATCATTATTTTCATGTAAAAACTAAAAATATGAACATTAGCAAAATTACTTAAAAAATGTTATATTTGTTACCTTCAAAAAATAAATTCCAAGATACTTGTGAACTTCAATAATAATATGAGCTCCATAATTGATAGCATGGGGAACGAAATTGTCCAAGTAAGACAAAACTGCGCCAACGTTAAGGTCGTGTCCTGAATATAAATAAATTTTTCGATTTTTTGCTTCATTCTCGCCATTTATAGTCGAATAAGTATTATTAATAACTTTCGACATCAAGAATCCACCAGCTAAAATCTTTAAATCGCTTGACCCTGTATATAATTTCCAACCATGCTTTGTTAGTTCTGTTAAAATTTCCGGATAAACCGTTTGAGCCCAAGCTGGTGTTTCCAAACCGGCTTCTTCCTCCGATTTTAATGTTGACCATAAATGTCCAGCCACGGTGTAAAGATTTCCAGTCAAACCGGAATTCTCTATTAAATACGGAAGTAAATGCTTATATTTTTGAATTATCGGATCAGAGTCGAGATTTTTGTAATTCTCTTCCATTAATACGTTCATATTTGGACAAGCATAAATAGGAAGAAATAAATTGTTTTCATTCATTGGTAAGTAATCGTAAGGAATCGGTTCCCAAAGCAAATCTTTATTCCAAATTAATTCTTCAGATGGAGGATATAAACCTGCTAAAACTGATTCTATACTTGCTCTACATCTTGGTACATTCGAAGATATTCCATATAAAACATCCGGAGTATAAACATCTCCGAGAAGATTGTTGTATTTTTTACGAAGATATCTTCCAATATTGTAAGCTCTTAATTTTCCATTATTCGTTAAATGAGCAATTCGGAATGGATAAAAATCATCTTCTGTGTATGGATCTTTTGGATACAATGAGTCAGGAGTTCTATCACCATGCCGAAAAATCTTTAATAAAAATGTAACTTTTATAATCATAGCTGTTTTTTCATCAACTAAGATTTCACACACAATTTCTTGACTTGTTTTAAAAAGCACACAATATCTGTTGATGTTTGGAATCGCAGAAAAAAAACTTTCTACGTACGGTTAAGCATCAAAGTAGTTAATTAGAATAAGGTACGTTATGCACCTTAGACACAGTTAAAGAGTGAAGAAAGTGTTTAGTAATGTTTGCTTTTTCGTGTGAATTAATTTTGAATATGCAAGCATCAAGCAATAATTTATTTATAGTTAAATAAACTATTATTGAATGAATCCCACGGAAAAAATTATCAAAAATTTAATTAAGTCAACTTTAAACACAAAATTATACCTATGACAGTGTTCTTAACTCAAAAAATGGATTTCCTTTTTTTAGCTGTAATCAGATCATATGGATTTCTTCCATATTATAATTTGGAAATTTTTGTTATCAAATGATTTGAATAAGACATTTAAATAACATATACAATATTATCATTATACAAAGTAATCCCAATTCATAATAAGTAATACTTACAACGTGTACCAGTTTTAATGTAGACTCTATACTAGCAAAATTGGATATATCATTAGCAAATGTAAATGCAAAAAATGAGACAAAGAAAATAAAGAAAGTTTTCATTTTTTCGACAAATAGAAACTCGAACGATTTTAAAAGATTCGCCTTTTTATATGAATTTTTAATTGCCTTTATCAGGACGTTCGATATTATTGGTGTAATTAAAATTTTTTATTTCTTATATCTCGACATTTTACAACAATATAACTCCAATTTAGAGATTTGGATATCAATAAATTGTTTGTTAAATTATTTCTTATCAGTAATAAGGAAATGCTTTTATTTCAAAGAATAGTAAAGAGTAGTAAAATAATTATATTTTCAAGAACAACAACCCAATTCTATTAAGCGAATTTTATTTGTCCTTTAATTGAATCGGTGATTGTTGAAAGGATGCTAAGTCCAAAAATCAACGTTTTGAGTAAATTAAAAAAATATGTCTAGAAATCACTTATTTTAGTTCATTGATACATGCTGTCAAAATTATGAAAGTAAATTGGTTAAGAGGCGTTTATCTTACAGATATAATGATGATTTCTGATTTTTGTATTTTTTCTCTTTTTTTTAAAGCAAGGACATAGTACTTTTCAACAATAAGTAAAATAAAATTAAGTAGTTATGACTGAAACGAATACACTTTATTGAACAAATAACACATACAAATGAACACATTAAAGTTATAATAATTTAATCATCTTCCACCTCGTTTTCTGTGGTTGGCCACTGCAAAATTTCCTCGTAAAATGCTCGAGCTTCATCATCTTCAGCGTTGACATATTTAACAACCTGTCTAATGTTGTCAAGCTTTTTGCTGTTAATGGGTACGTTTCTAGCAGGATACGCCTTAGGTATGGAAGACATGCAAATTTTGCGATGTCCACACTGTCGTAAATCAAAAGTGTACTTCATAAAACCGTTAATAAAAGTATTAGTAGTTACTTTTCCAGGATGTTCCGAGGAGTATGTAAATTCATAAAACTGTGACGGCGTGAAAGATATTTTCTTATCTTTAGATACATTTTTGCCTCTACTGTCATCCGAAAGAGCTGTCTTTTTATACAAAGGAGGCCACCACTTACTGAAATTCAGTATATCATCAGTAGATACCATCTTAACTGTTACATTTTTCTTACTGTTAGCTATGATGCTGCAGTATTCCTTAGGCACGAATACTCTGTCAATTTTTTTAATTTTTCTTTTAAAAACTGCGAAGTCCCTATCGCAGGGGAGAAATGAATGCCCTCGAACTGGAAAACGATGAACAATTTTCTGAAACTTCCCCTTTTCTACTAGCGCAAGACACATTCTTATCATCGTATGGTTCCTGTTTTGCCCAGGGCAGCCATCGCTGTACAAATATAGATCAGTCACTTCCACAGGAACATTATGGGTTATGTAGTCATAAATAAATGAGCACACCTCGTTTGCGCCTTTTTTGGCGATTCCCTCGTGGTACATGTAAATCTGTGAGTTGTCATCTTTTAGATTATGAATGCAAAACGTGTTCACCCATAACTGTCTTAAATAAAATATTTCACCAACTGGAGTATGTGGGAGTGGCAAATTCTGCATAAAGTCGAATGCCAGACCTAAAATTGTTGGATTTGCTTTCGATTCATCTCCTGTATTCTTGAGAGCAGTAAAAAATTTCTTGGTTCTTCTTTTGTGAACAGTCAGTTCTCCTTTTGCAGCACGTTTCACATTTTCTGATAAATGTGGAGTTTTTATTTTCACGGAGAGCTCTTCGCATGTATGTACAACATACATCGATTTGCGGACGACCAAATCGAAGTGCAAAATTTTCATTGAAAGTTTTTAAATAGAATTCGTATTTAACTTTTGTGTTAGGGAATTTATCTTTGAACAAACCAAACATTGTTTTAACATCAAGTCTAGCATCTAAGTATTGAATACTACGACCCGAATAATGCGTAGTTTTTGTTGGAAACGACTGAATGTGGTCGTGAATCTGTTTACATACTAATTTTGGAATGCAATGTGTTTTTGGATTCGTACCTCTTTTATCTTTAGGCGTTTCCGACTTAACAAGCAACTGGGTTATTCGTAGAATACGTTTTTCGGATATACGGTGAAGCTGAGCAAATGCTTTTCGGCAGACTTTGACACGTTTATTGTTGTTTAATATAAAATATTCAAAACAAGCTTGTCGCAATGTAGTTTCGTGTTGCCTTTCTGTAACACGTGGTCTTCTTCGTTTAATAGAATTAAATTCGATCAACCGCTGCAAATGCAAGTCTTGTTCATTTTTGCTGCTTAAACCGTGAAATACAGCAAGTATAGAGGTTCGTTCCGTAAAGTTAACTTTTTCCAAACAGCGTTTTATTTTGCAACTAAAAAGATCAACAAGCATACAGACACTGTTACCTAACCTAGAAAAGTTAACACTTACCAGTTAGATGTTCGACAAATACTTTTTGCAAGAATTAACTTCCCACCGTAATTAGTGTATTCAGTTCCTTCTATATTGGCTTTCTTGATAATGTTTCTTTTGTAGGTTTCAGGGTTTTTAGATCTTTTCTTACCACTTATTATCCCAGCAACTTCTTGAACCTCCATTTTAACAAAAGTGACGGCAACGCGGTAGGAAATAAGACATACGCACAACAGTGCAATCAGAATGGGAAAACATGACTAAGTCCGTGACTTAGTTCCATTCAACTTTCACTACAATCCAGTACGCGTATATTGTTAGTACGTCCGTTAACGGGACTTGGTTCGTTTTAACACCAAATGATCGGGGTCACGATTTTGTATAGGAATCCACATCAAATATAATTTCATTGAACAATGGACTTAGTAACCTTTCAACAATCACCGATTCAATTTTATGTTTAACCACCAAGGACAGTAGAATCTAGATTCTACTATCCTTGTTTAACCACAACTTATCCAAATGTTTAACGTACGCTAAAATTCTAACCTACAATTATTTATTACTTAATCCTAAATTCTAAAACTAAAAATTCATAAATAATTAACTAACATTACCTACCTTAACAAAATAATTAATTAGCTTTGACTAATAGTGCATTTGGAACAACCTCATTGGATTAGAAGTGATTGTGTTGGTGATAAGTATGGTGTTCTATTTTATACAATTAGACAGAAATTTAGGAGTTTCTGCAACACATTAGAAACTCGTCTATTTCTATTAAAAATAACACCGTTGCTAGAAAGTAAATATTTTTAATTGATTACAATGTAATCTAAATGACTATTTATTTTAAAATAACGTAAAATAATAATAATTGCTTAGCATCTTACGGGAATTGATGTAAAATTATTACAAATTGACTGTCAAATCAAAATTTTCATAAACTATGATTGATGCCGTATTTAGTAAAAAAATCAGAACCCAAAATGCCTTTAAAATTTTGCAAAAAATCATTTAAAACAAAGAATTCGTGTTGAATTTTTGTATTACCTATTAAAAAGAAAATATCTGCTGATCCTAGCGATAAAGTGGAACCCGATATTCCTTTTATCTCTATGCATTTCTTTTTGTTATTATTGTAATCTGAATCCGACGTACAAGACATAAAGATAACGCTAATTGAAGCTCCAATATCAGGTAATAATTTTAATTTATTGTTTTTGAAATTAACAATTATAAACTTTGCACCGTATAATTTTAGGATTTTATCAATCACCTTTAGGACCGAAATAATTGATTTTCTTCCTCATTTACTTTTGAATTAATATTATTTAATTCTTGTGCAGTATAAACACTTCTACTATTATTGTTCGAGTTGTTGAAATGTTCGCGACCTCGTTGTGTTTCTCGAAAATTATTAAAATTACTGCCGCGATTTCTGAAACTATTCTGTCTGAAATTATTTCTACCTTTGAAACTACTAAACCTATTAGATTGGTTTTGATGTGTACTGGTATTATTGTCATTATTTTGATAAGTTCTAAAGTTGTGACACAAAAAAAAAATATATGTAACCCTATTGCGGGTGCTTACGGCTAATTCAGTGAAGACGGGTGTGAGTAAATAAAACAGTGATGTAAAAAAANGAATTTCGATTATGAGTAACATTATTTCGTGACGAACTAGGGCTTTCTCTATTAACGGTCACAATAGGTCGTCTATTATCTGTAGATGTCTTCTTTTCTGAATTAGCTGTTGTTGTAAATCGTCGATTATTATGTATAGGATAGGCTAAATCCTTTTCAATATCGTCTGATATACGATGGGGTGCAACATATTCATCGGTTTGTATTTGAGTTTCTTCAATTTTACGACACAATCTAACTAGTTCACTTTCAGTATCGATATCTTCTAAACATAATTTATTTTGATATACGGGATGTAAATTTCTTCGAATAACTTGCAACTTTACTTTTTCGGATACTGAACAATTTAACCGACTAAATAAGTTATTCATGTATGACAAATAAATTCCAATGGATTCGTCTCGCGCCTGCGTTCTGTGTTTAATCTGTTCCCAAAGTCTTTCGTTGTAGTTTCGAGGCAGAAATTCTTCCTTTAAACCCTGACACAAACTGGTCCAATTCAACAAGTTTTTCCTATTGGCACGATACCAAACTAAAGCTCTACCTTCAAATAACTCTACGGCTCCCTCATACAACATTTGGGCATCAACACCTCTACTCACACTGAGCTCTTCAACCCGTTCCAAGAAAGAATTCACGCTTTGGTTCGGATCTTCTCCAGAGTATCGAAGATTCCATTTTGATAACGACATGTATTTTGGATTAGTATTAAGAGTAGTAACATTAGTTCGAGTCGGATCGACGTCAATGTTCACAACCGAACGTGTAGGAGTCGAAGCTGCGTCGGGTACCAACACGCTTTCAGCCATAGCTAATTCCGCTGGCTCGGCTTGTCTTTCATTATAGCCCTCAACTTTATTTTGAAAATCTGAGTCGCAACTCAAGGCTCGTTTAAGGATTTCCGAATGTTTTTGAATTAGTTCGGCGGTCTTTGGACTCATTCTTTCTATTCGCCCCATCACGTGGGCTAATTTTGATGTTATTTTTCTTATATTGGAAACGCTCGTAACCTCACCTGCTATCATCGTTTCAATATCTTTCAGTTTACTCTCGCATACCTGCAGATTTTGTTCGTCGTCTATTTGTACCAAGCTTTTAAATATCGAACCTTCTTTCTCCATTGCGATCGCTCTTCGCAAAACCTTAATCATGTCTTTATTAGTTCCTGACTGATCTATTCCTCTTACTTTTAATTCATACTGCAATTCATCCTTACATAATCGATCGATATCCATTGTTCTCGGCATGGTAATTGATTTCTTACAAAACTTATTAAAAAGATTTATCTACTTTTATTGGTATCCTATTTTGCCCAAAATTCATTCAAAATTACTAGATTCAATTCAAAAATCCCAAACATCAAGCAAAAAATATATACAATAGCAATAATCAACTCAAGCAAATAAGAAAAAATTACACCTTTGTCGTCATCACTGTTTTTTTCCTTTTTCGGGGGCCCCACGTTGGGCGCCAAAAATTTAGTTGACACAAAAAAAAAATATATGTAACCCTATTGCGGGTGCTTACGGCTAATTCAGTGAAGACGGGTGTGAGTAAATAAAACAGTGATGTAAAAAAAAAATATAATACGAATTAAATTTATTAAATGTTGAGCGCCAGAAATTTTTGAGAGAAATTTCAAACTCCAAAACAATGCAAAATACCTTTTAAAATCAATAACAAAAAAAAATAACTCTGGTCCGCATAAGCTTATGTTTCCCCTCACAACAACATTAAGAAAATGCATAAAAAAAATTTAAATAATATCTCGAACAAAATAAAGAAAACAAAACAAAAAAATATTTACTAACTTGAATTATTGAAATCAAAATCAATTAATACTCCTAATCAAATAAATGATATACTTCGAAGAGAGAAAAAAAAATCAGTAAGCTATTCAACTCAGATGTTGAATTCAATAAACAAATAAGGTAAGTACAATCACGATAATACCGAAATAAAGAATTCAATCTTAGTTTACTCGACACAGGTAAGTTGATTCGTAATTTAAAATAGTTAAATTCACTTATCTGGTTTATCTTCTTTTTTTTTTTTTTTTTTTTTTTTTGTTTAAGGTCTCCACCAAGGTTCACCAGGATACCACGCTAGCGATGACGTTAACACTTATGAAGATCTCCAATCAATCTGCTCCTGATTAATTAAGTACGGTGAGTACTCGAACATTAGTAGAACAGTAGTTTTATAAATTCGAAACTAGTACTATCTTGAAAACTAGTATAAGTTGAAACCTAGATACAGTTAAATATATTTAAATTAATTTTTGTTTCCAGATAAATCGATAATTCACGCCAAGATGGTGTACAAACCTTAGTTGTTGGTCGGTTTCCACAGATTCTTTTCGAAAGGTTATAACTTCCGCATAAGCGAATGGTGATGATGTTTACCAAAAATACTCAAAAACACACCACACTACACTGGGATAGAATAATCGCTCAATAAATTCCCTTTTTCTAAGGTAAGTAAGAACTTTTTACTCTAAACGAACGTCTTTCCCAAAACCTTTCGTTAAACTCTTCTTTTCAGAAAAATGCACCAATCGTCCACGCACAAACTGGTTTTCCGAGTTCGACGTCACGCCACATGTTTTCAAACAAAAATAAAATACAATTTTTCAACTTTCCATCGAGCAATAAAATAAACGATTATAAACGATGATTTGAAAATCATTTAAAATCTTCAAAAAAAAAATCAAAATCAACTCCAACCGTAACAGTTGGATGGTGAATTAATGATACAGTTGTGCAGATGAAGAACCTTTTTTAGAGCTTTCCTCATCCTTCGCACCAGCAATCGCGTCCTTTAAAGTAAAATAATTCCTAGCCTTAACTATTGTCGTTAAATCATAATTTCGTAATCTCCATTTGAGCCATAAACGCACAAAGCAAGTTGGCCGAATAACGTCAAGTGAACGTGGAACTCTGGTAACGATGGCGCTCGCAATCGATGGGCAATGCTGCGGGTGGGTCTTCGTAGTCCCATGCGTCAAATTCACGTCAAAATGGCACAACGATCGGCTGAAGACGTAGCGCGGATACTTCGCCAACGACCAATAATTTCATATTTTGGAGGCGAAGACAGTAATTCAGAAATCGATGGTGTTGAAGGGGCCGACAGTGATGTTAGTGCAATTATTGTTTCAGATGAACAATCGGAAGAAGACGAAAGTGAAGTTGAGGATGAGCCAGAGACTACAGAAGGAAGTAGACGCCGAAAATTTGTTGGCGGGAAGGATAAAGGTGTCTCACCACACGAGGTCTGGTAAAATCTGCAAACAGGCATCTGACCTAAGATATTGGGCGGCCAGATAGTGTGGGGTTGAGGTAAAAAAAAAATACCCCGACTCACTAAAAACCCCTATCCTCGTCTTACTCTGGAAACTACCCATAGCGCCTTACTTCGAAGAATATTTAAAAAAACATATTTCCATATTTTTTTTAATGCTTAAAACATTATGACGTTTAAAGTTGTCAGTCAAATATAGTTGATTGTCAGTATTTCTAGTAGAAAAAGAAAATTTTCATGCTTTTCTAAACATTAATAATACTTTGAAAGTGTTCGTAAGTGTTTAATTTATTAGTGGAAATGGTTCTTTTAAGTGTTAGAAGAAAATTTATTTCGATATTCTGTCTATTGAAAAATTAGACAATTATGTTACAGAAGAGAGTTCAGAAGTTTTTATTTTATAGACAACGATTACAGCTGTTATTATTTCCATAAATGATATTGGAAAAGTGCAGGCAGAACAAGGTGTCGTTTCCTATTACGTGCGTAAATTGAGTGAACCTATTCATATCACCCTTAGAAATATTACGTGCGATAATTGGTTCACTTCAGATGAGATTTGTAACAAAACGAAACAAAATCTTAATTTATCGATGAAAATTTCGGAATCATTCAAAAGAAATGTTTCGATCGACGCTGCAAGGCATGATTATGATGGGCAGAACATTTTACTCTCGTAAAATAAAGTTGTTGTGTTATTGTCGTCAACGCATAAAACCGGAAAAGCGTGTGAAGATAATGGAAAGCCGGAAATTATAGAATTTTGTAACAAAATTGACCAGCTCTGTGGACATTATTCCTGCACCCGTACAACCAGTCGCTGAACAATGCATTTTTTTTTTAAATTATGAAAAATATGACATAATAGCATGTTACGAGCATACATAAATAGGTAGAATGCAACATTTATAAGCAATAACATTTTATTAGTAGATTGTTTCACTTCAAATATCCAGAAAGAAACCAAATCCAAAAATTAGTTCGCGAATAAAGCGCAACTTGATTAATTATGGAAGTTTCTGAACCCATACCAAAAAAAATATAAGAAAATCGGAATAACAATGAAATTAGCTTATTAGGATGTGTGGAAGCCGCCCCTAAAACGACATGTAGGGAAATTGAATTCCAGGTTGGAATTAAAAAACTGACAGCCCATGCAATACTAAAAAAGCATAAATATAAACCCCACAAAGAACAAATTGTTTATCACTTACACCCGGGAGATGCCAAACGACGTTTGGAATTCTGTAACTGGTATTTGAGCAATGCACAAAATAATATTGAATTTAGTTCGTCTATTATATGGTCTAATGAGGCCTATTTTACCACCACAGGAATCTATAATCGTCACAATAATAGGCATTGGCATCAAGAAAACCAACATATTGTAACTAAACGGGAGTGTCAAGGAAAATTTGGTTTTAGCGTGGCATGTTTTATTATTGGGCCACGAATTGTTTATAACATTGCAAGAGGCTTTGCCTAATATTTTGGATGATATTCCTCTTATTAATATACAGGGTGATTTATAACATACACAGCAGATTAAAAGAGCAAGTACTAGGGGCCAAACTGAAGATATTTTCTTAATAATGTTTTGACTACAACGTAATAATCACAAAGATATAGTGCATTAAAGTTGAATTAATTGCCCAGCATTTCTTACGATATACGGTATTACACTACGTTTAAATTCAAACTGCGAATATTTCGGGGTTACTTAAGCAATGCCTGATTAGCACCAATAATAAAATCTTTGTACCATGTTTACCATGTATACCATGTTTTTATTGCTGTCAATCCAGTTGACTTGGTTACCTAGCAACGGACATGTCATTTAATTTTAATAATCAATGTCATTTAACGTCAAAATTAGAATTTTTACTAATCAAAAAATACAATGGTAATGTACAGTAACGAAGAATACGTAGATATGCTTATTATTTATGGAGCTGCTGGAGAAAACGCTGCACAGCAAGACGTCTGTATTTAGAACGATATCCAAATCGACAGATCCCTTCTGAAAACACTTTTCTTCGGTTAATCCAGCGGGGAAGAGAGACAGGAAATTTGCAACCTAAGAAAGGTCTTGGTGGCGGTAGACTAAACAGACATGGAGTGAATGTGGAAGAAGAAATTCTAGAAATTGTGGAAGCGGATCGAAGCACGAGTACTCGTCAAATTTCTCACCAACTCGAGGTATCCCAGAATTTTGTTTGGCGTACGTTGAAAAGTAACGGTTCACACCCCTATCATTTTCAAAAAGTGCAAGGACTGACTCCCGCTGACTATCCTTTGCGGTTGCAATTTTGCGAGTGGCTACTAAATCGTACCAACAGAGAAGCAGATTTTGCGGACAGTATACTGGTAACGGATGAATAACATTTCTGTTTTACCAGAAATGGTGTTCTAAATGTTCACAATTCCCATGTGTGGTCGGACGAAAATCCACACGTTATTCGTCAAGGCTCTTTTCAACAACGATTCAGAGTGAATCTATGGGCGGGAATTATGAACAATACGTTAATAGGACCTTTCGAATTACCAGGAACTCTTAATGGAACTTGTTATTTATAGTTTTTACAAGAAAATCTGCCAGTACTCCTGGAAGATATTCCGCTACTTATGCGACGTGAGATGTGGTTTATGCACGACGGTTGTCCTGCACATTTTAGTCGTAATGTACGAGATTTCCTCGATAATGCTTTTCGGCAAAAATGGATTGGTCGAGGTGGACCTATTCCATGGCCACCACGTAGTCCCGATCTTAACCCATTGGACTTTTTTTTTATGGGTATTCATGAAGGATAGAGTATATGCCACCGAGGTTAATACAATCGACGAACTACGACATCGGATCACTGCCGCTACAGAGGACATACGTCCACGATTTCCACGATTATCGTTAAATTGGATTCGTCGTGCGCAGTTGTGCGTCGAAATGCAAGGATAGCACTTTGAACATATGTTATAAAGAGATTATTATTATTATTATGTTATTTTCTTGTTTTAGAGATTTTGTAATTTTGCATTTAAAACATTATTGGGTAATTCTCACAAAACATTAAATTTTATTGTCATTGCTCAATATAAATTAAATAAAAGATATTATCATAAAAACAGAATTGTCACAATTTACTACACACCAATGACTTAAGTCCATTTGATTTTTTATTTAATATTAAAATTTTAGAAAAGAAAAATGAAGTTTTCTTGTAAAATATCATTAGAGTGGATGTCCCTAACGCTACTTTATAATAAAACACTTATTGTTTTCCCTAGTAAAAATTTTGTAAATATCTTATAATTACACATGCATAGCTTAAGCATATGTACAGTTATTGTAGTATTAATTTCATATTTTCAAATTTTCAATAAAATGTCCCTGATTTCTTCCATCATTAGAGTGGAAAGAATTGAACATTTCAATTTCATGCCGTTTGACTTTTATTTTATGTTGACATATTGATTTTGACAGTTGTTCAGTGATAATTAAAGGGTGAAGTTGTGTTGCTAGACAGGTAAGTACATCAATGCAGTAACATTAGAGTGGGTTTGATAAAATCTTTAGGTGTACAAGGAACTAAGACATTATAAGATGAAATCGTGAAGCAAATTGTGCGGTACATTCAAGTATATTTCATTCAAAAAAGCTTAATTAGTTTACGAATTAAAAAATATTTTAAATTAAAATATCATTAGCGTGGATTTTATTTTTATTGTTTTTAACAAAGTTTCATCCATACTAATGATAAAAATCCAATCTAATGATTTATATTTTATTTTTGTTAATAAGGAACATGGCCAGAACAAAAAAAATTTCAAGCGAAGAAATTCGAAAAAGAAAGCGTGAGTGTGAAAAGAGAAGGCGTGAAAAAATAAAAAACAATCCTGAAAGAAAAAAAATCGAACAGATAAAAAAGCATGAATTATACAAGAATGCAAAGAAAAAGGGAATAGTTAAGTCTATAAAAGATTTATCAAATCGTGAAAAACGTGTTCAGAGAAAGAAATGGAAAGAAAATTCTAAGCGATACAGAGAAAAAAGACAAGCTTTGAAAAACTTACGAAAAAATACGCCACCTACCAGTTCAGATACAGGCTCATCAGATGAACTAGATGAAGATACTTCTCAGGTAGAAGCAATTAACATAAATGTTGAAAATAATGGAAATGGTTCGTCCTGCTCATTTAATAATAATTCAATATCTACGAAATTAGGCACAACTATAACTAAGGAAAACAGGAATCCTCTAAGTAGGCAAAAAACTCAGGGCAGAAAGGTAATGTTGAGGAACCGTGCGAAATGCTACAGAACATTAGGAAAAGTCTGAAAAGAAAACAGTAACTTGAAACGGCAGACATGTATAAGAAAAAGTATTATAGATTGAAAAATAAATCGAAAACAGAAAAGGATACGCCAAAAGTCTAACGTAAATAAACTTCTCAAGGGTGTAAAAAATGTTCCACAAGAAGTGAAAAAACATCTTTTATTTGGGGAGGTTATAAAACAAGAGTTAACAAATAATTTCCAAGCTTTGACGGATTGTAAAAGAAAACAAGCATTCGCTAAAGTTATCAAAGGAAAGATGCTGAAAAAATACAGACTACTTAAATTTGCAAGAAGTTTTTTACCCTATTCATTGTGGAAAAAACAATTACACTCAGACGATATATTGTGTTACAACCGCAAGAATAGACAAAAAATTCAAGAATTGAGAAAACTTGTAGGAAATTTTTTTATCGCTGATGAAAATTCAAGATTAGCTCCAGGAAAGAAAGATACTGTTAAGAAATAGTCGAGACCGGCGCGGGAAAAATCTGAGACGCTTATAGAAAGTTACTTAAAAACGCGAGTGTTAAAAAAAAACTGTCAAAAAGGAAAAATCTTACTGTTCTTGTAGAATAAGTAGAAGTATCTCTTCGAATAGCAAATAAAAGCCGAAGTGCTTCTATCGAACGTGTGTATTAACACGATTGAAACTACTTTTTAACGAAAATTACACGGAACGATTNAAAATTGCTAAAAAATCTTCTAATAAACAAACTTTGTAATTAATAAATAAATGTTGTTATAAAAATGAAATTTAAAATAAAACTTTGTTATTAATAAACTATTTTTTTAAATCAAATAAGCATTTTATATAATTACCTTTAGATAATCATTAGAGTGGATCGCTCGTCATTAGAATGGATTCGAAATTTTGAAAAACCCACAAAAACAAAAAATTTAGCGCGTTAAACTACCAGCTAATGATTAGTACACCTTCTACTTCACACAGTAATTTTTTCATAATTTCTAGTTAACTTTGAAATTAAAATATATTTTCGCTCCACATTTTAACGTTTCATGAGAACGACCCATATCAAAGATGGAGAACATCGCCAGGGAAATCAGAGAAAGCGGAGAACAACATAAGTGACATAAGTGAAACAGCTGTCATAACAAAGATTCTAAGTACACTACCAAGTAAATACAGAACTTTTAGACTAGTTGTAACTTCTAGACTTAGTTGTCTGTAGATGAAACAAAACAAACTATAGATTCAAAAAAAAAAAAATTATAGATTTTTTAATTCTAGACTGACGGTAATTAAATAGTCGTTCAGGTGCTCCAATACCTGGATCTCCATTCAAATGTTTCATTGTATCCTAATATCATATAGGGTATTTACAAGGCTTGTGGGTTAGGAATAATCAAACTTCAATACCAAACCATTCGATATTCGCTCTTGAAGAAGTATGACACTTGCAAACATTTTGTTCGAAGCAGATATGGGAAGAATGTCTTCTAGATATTCTTATGGCAGTACCCCACATCCACAAGTATCGTACTGGTCATCTGAAATATCATCTGGGCCGACAAGGTGTATTATCTGATTTGTTCACTTTACACTCTGCAATGTATCATTCAACATGGCGATTGAATGTGCGCTTTGTTTTAAAAACATACAAAGAAATTCTGATTATATCGCTTGTCGCGGAAATTGTGATCACAATTACCACCTAGAATGTGTACAAGTGAGGTTCGGAAAGTTCAACACCATGAAAGAAGACGGATCTATTAAAACATGGATCTGCTGTAATTGTACTAAAGATATAACCTCAAACTCGAGTGAGTTGGAAGGAGAAAATCCGCTTTTTCAACAATTTAAGACATATATCGATAACATGAAAAACGATTTAATTGAATCATTCAAACATGAAATCTCTAAACTTAGAGAAAATAATAAAAACTTAACATCAGAACTAAAACAAATTAAAAAACAACTTGCAATACAAAACGTTAAGTTAAGTACAGAAGAAACACCAATAGATGTCGATGTTTGTATTAATAACACGCATACATCTGGTGCAATAAAAAAACACACCGAACCCGGTAAACAACAACCTCTTCAAGTCATTGACCCGACTAACTACAATAAAATACAACAACAGAAAAAGGAGATGGAGAATTTCTTTAAATATCCAAAATATTCTGAAACTTTAAAAAAATCTGTGCAAAAAAATGTTACTGTGCACCAAGAAAATAAAAATGAGATAAATACGTTACAACAAGAAAATGCACCCTTTACAACAGTAATGCGTAAACCAAGAAGGAAGTCAATGTTAAATATAACTCTCGGCACGGCATCTGATATTGAATTAAAAGGAACGCCACAATATGTTAACTTTCACATATGTGGTTTTGAAACTACAACTACTGAAACTGTTATAACAGAATATCTTAGTAAAAATAATATAAAAAACGCTAAATGTTTAAAAATTACATCAAAGAGGCCCGATGAATATTCCTCATTTAAGCTATCAGTACCTATAGAATATCAAAATGAAACAAAAAAACCAACGCTATGGCCATCAGGAGTACGTATAAGTCGTTTTTTAGAAATGATTTACATAACCCAACATAGAAGAACATGATGTATCTATAACAACTACTCCTGCTTTTACTAATTATATTAATACCACAACTACTACCAATGAATCAAACAATCCAATGATTTTCACAGTGATTCATCAGAACATTCAGAGTATTCGGAATAAAATTGATGAACTGCTTGTTTTCGTAGAATCCTTAGATATCACTGTAAATGTAATAACTTTGACTGAACATTGGTTGAAAGCTGATGAAGTAATACTAGTGGATGGTTATAAAGTGGCTTCAATATTTTCAAGGGTAAATAATCAACATGGAGGCAGCTGTATACTAGTACGTAACGATCTCAAGTATACGGAGCTGATGAATATAAAAGACAAAAGTAAAGAATTTGTTATTGAATGTAGTGCTATAAAATTAAATGTACAAAAAGTAACGATTATCTGTATATACCGATCACCAAAATCGGATATAGAAGACTTTTTTAACATTTTAGAGGACATACTATTAGAATGTTCACCGCAAACATTGAAAACTAAATTATTATTAACTGGTGATTTAAATATAAATCTAGAAAATAGAAATACTAATACTCTCAGATTGTTAGATATGCTTAACCGACACAATCTTAGACCAACTATCAACAAACCAACACGGATAACTGAATATTCCAGCTCACTTATTGACAATATTTATGTGAACATAGAAAGTTGTAACAGTGAAGTAATCATTTCAACTCTTTCCGATCATACAGCGCAGAAGATATCTTTTCCAATAACAACTATAGATGGCAACACACAAGTAAAAATGCTAAAAAAACGTATATTTAGCAATACAATTCTCTCAGAAATACATGCTGAAATACATATAATTGATTGGAATTTTTTAAGTAGCTATAAAGACACTGACGAGTTATATGACAAGTTCATAAATGTAATACATAATTGCATAATTAAAAAATCAGAGAAAAAGTTAATTAAAATGAATGTAAATCGGCTACTAATAAATGGTTAACAAAAGAAATACAAAACAAAACGTGTGTGAAGCGTCAACTATATGAAGGAATGTTAATGGGTAAAATTGATAAAGAATATTACAATATTTACTCCCGACATGTTCGAAACGAAATAGCGATATCAAAAAGAACTGTTTTCACCAATTTTATAGAAACAGCTAAAAATAAAGTAAGGGCTACATGNTGTGTGCTTAATTATTAATAATTATACATATAATAGCGTAATTATTAAAAAAAGTAGCAAAAATCTAAAAGGTTCTTCTATACAGCAAAGTTTAAAGAGTTGTTATTAAGTTAGCGTTAAGGAAATCGAAAAGCTGGTACAATTTTTGCTGTTAATGAGAGTAATTGGAGACTGTGAGGCATAGTGCAAAAAATTTACCGGGCCAAAGAAGAGATGATTTCATGAAATTGTCGAGGCAGTTTTCTAGTTCTCTCAAGAAAACGAAAGGAGGGAGTAAAAAAATTTTAATACTAGCTAAGGTTGGACTGTGGGATTTATACCGAATGGTGTTATGGGTGAGGCACAGAACTACAATTTCCCAAAAGCTCCTAATGATTTTCAAAAAAATTTCAATTTGTCTCAACTGTAAATGTCAACGAAATGGTAGTATATCTGGATATGCCACCCAATTACACACTGGAAAGAAGAGGTGTGTGGGAAATTTGTTTATAAACGAGTGGTTCCGAAAAATTGCGCATAACATTGATGCTAGCAGTAACAAGTGATAGGGAAAAATTGCCGACATTATTAATATTAAGAAAAACCATTCTGAAATCTGAAAGACTTCCTGAATGACGTCCTAGTTAGGGCACAACAAAAAGGATGGACAATGGAAAAGCTGATGATTAAGACAAGTATGGAGTCTTAGACCAGGAAGATTATTAAATGAGGATATTAATTAATCATAGACTGATTGCCCTTGGTTTAGACTTCTTGTCATAATAATAATACCTGGTGGAATAACATCCATACTACAACCTATGTATGTATATCTATATTAACAAACTCGAGAATTAACAAAACCGGGAGCAATTAAAGGAGCTTCTGAACTTGCTCAGTGAGTGTACGCGACATGGAAAACGATCCCTGAAAACAATATTATAACATCATTTAAGAAGTTTTATATAATCCGAAGATGACGTAGTATGGGAAGAAAATGACACATAAAAATGTAAATATCATTCTAAAACCCTTAATAAGTCTTATTGTTATGATGTGATTTTATTTCACTATTTTCCAAATTACAACTATACGACTGCGAATCTAATCCGCACCCGATTGTAATCCGCATTTGATTTTAGAGCACATAAAATTTGTAAAAAAGGTGCGGATTACATTCGAGAAAATACGGTAGATAGAATAAAACTCTTAATTTGTAATAAATCTTTTTATCCAACAAGTTTAACTAAAAATGGAAGATAATAAAGATCAATGAATGAAAATATAGATCTGACCATGATGTTTACAATTTCTGATGGATTTTTAAAGACAAAAATGATCAAATTTGTCAACTTATTTGGATCCAAGATACAAAATGAACCTTTTTGATGCAAATTTAACAAACGAAGCAATAAGATGGCTAAAAAACTAGAAGAAACTGCAACAAGAGATTTAATTCATACATCGTTTTTGGGATTGTTACCATGAGATTGCTAATGACAAACCGGAAACAAATAAAGTTGTATTAAATCAAAAAAGTCCTATTGGGGTTGAACTTGATTATTATTTGCAGTGTAAATAAATTAATATTGTGATGTTTTACTTGTGTGTGTTCTTACACAAGTTATTTTAAACCATAAATTTGGGTTTCTTTAATTTTAAGAGACTCAGGGTTTCGGGCAAGTTCAGGTTCAAAAGAATATTAATCAGGTTCGACAAAAATTTCTTTTAATTAAACACAAAATCAAATTAACTCGTTTTATCGATATTATGAAATATCGATATTAGAGAGAACCCGTTTATTATTTGAGAGAGAGAGAGAGTAGGATAAAACTCGCTAGAACCGTTCTTTGAAAATAACAAATGGTTGACTTCTTAAGTTGTCATCAAACTCGTTGAAGAAAAATAGAATTAAATAAATGAACGTTATTCAAGAAAACTAATAAATCTTTACCCACAAGTAAGTATTGATCAAAATTATAGGAAACTCTTGTGAGTTGTTCTTTGAGTTTGATTCTTTGAATTTTCTTTTTGTAGGTTATGTTAAATAATAAAATAAAATTATCATCCGACTCACTGTGAAAAATAAAGGATTGGAGTTCAATGTGGTATCTGGAATATAGATTGTCTCTTGTGTTCGGGGCACTAACTAATTTTCTGGATTGTCTACAGGATTCTTCTTACGGGAAATTGCACTGTTTGTTCTTCAGAAATAGGGTCTTGGATGATCTCGAAGAAGTATCGGTAGTTCTCGGAATAGGTTGTAGGATGATTCTCTTTTTATTTTAATATCGTAAGTTGATTTGACTTTTAAAAAAATTATCTTAAATTTTTGAGGTTATCAAAATTTCTTCTATCTGACGACGTGGATTCGACGCTGGTCCGACGACGACTCTCTCACTCCCGGTTCGCGATCTCCTTATATACCCCGGCACTCCAACTGTTTTTTCCTCGTCTCTGATTGGCTCTTAGCTTCGCGCCCTTTTCAAAATTCAAAATTCTTGCTTCGAAACTAACGACATCTCTTGATTTTTCTCGGAATTAACCTTCAAAATTTAATTCTTTTTTCGTTGATTTTTTCCTTATTCCTTTATGAAACGTAATAAAACTTCGTATTCAACGTTGTCTTTTCTTGTTTTTAGACATACATTGGAGTACACGCCAAATTTCAACAATGAGTAAAGTTAGAAAAATTCAAATTTAAATCCAGGATTTCTTCCTCAAAATAACGTTAAAACCTCAAAAGATGGATGAAAAATGTGCTTTAGGAGCTGAACTATAATAATTGATACATTTGGAAGTAAACAAAACGGTTTAAGATAAGATTTTCACCAACAAAAATCTCTCTGTCACAAATTCTAGGTTATGTTCTCTCGGTGAACTAAGAGAATGTTAACATTATCACAAGATATAAGTTATATTAATCCATTAGGGACCAGATAGGAGATATCTTTGGATATACTATACTATATACTATATTTCCATAGAAACCAGGGCGTACTTACTTTGTCCCACAGAAAATGCAATAATTTGATATTACAATAAAATCTCGATATAACTGATTAACAACAATCTAGAATAACAAATAAAAGTAGACTAGCACTAGAACTAACACTATACCTGGAACTAGAAACATTCCGAAACTTTCTAGTTCTAGGTCTAGTGTTAGTTTTATTTGATATGCACCGCTGCACCAAGAACTAGAATCATTCAAATTTAACCGCAAGTCCATCAAGACGGCTAAACCAGATATTTTTTAGTTCTAGGTCTAGTGTTAGTTCTAGTTTTACACTATCACTAGAACTAACACAATACCTAGAACTACAATCATTCGGGTTTTCCATACTGAATCGTATATTAGACATTTCGAATTTTCCTAGTGTAATTTTTGCTTAAAACTGACCAATAGCAACCCTTCTTTTTGGCGCTTCAATTTGAAAACAGTCCTCCGAATTAAAAAGTAGAGTACATTAATATACATAAAATAGATATATAATAAATTCGATAAAATTGTGTTCAAAAATTTATTTCTTAGTTTCCTAACCTCAAAATATCTAGTTATAATTAAAAAAAGAAAAGTTCCAAGTTAATACCAACATAAACCCCAAAAACTTTTACAATTGACAGGAATGACCTTGCTATTATAAATGTATAGGTTAGGTTACAATATTTACGTTTATTAAGCAAAATAAAGTCTTTTACGATCCTAACAGTAGCTATAGCAAATTTTGCAAAAGAGAAAGATGTTGGATTTAAAACATTTAGCTTTATCAGAAAAGCAAAGAAAATATTTTTAACAAAAACTCAATGAAAATGGGATCATATTGTTGGTAAGACATTGCAATTAATTAGTGTTAATTCTAAGAACAATACCAGCTTATTTTGGAGTTCGGACGATGATAATTTAACTTTTTAAATAATTAACTCGTCATTTGTAGGTTATGTCCGAACCTAAAAAAAATCACCTACTTAATGGTTTTTTATATTATTAACTTAATTAATTTCTTATTGTTAATTAGTTTAAAATTGACTTAAAATTATTAATAGAATTTAATAAATATTTTTTTAAATAAGTGTCAATTTAAATTTCCCGCCAAAATAATCTAGTGACATTTCATTAATCTGGTGATACTTCCTAGTGTAATTCTAACTTTATATGTGTTACTCTAATAATGTGGTGTAATAATAAATTAAATGCGATTTATTATTAAAACGAGATATTAATTGTTGTATTATAATTAATAATTATCACGTTGAATTTGTATATTGGCGCGGCTCAGTCGATAAGTAAAAGGCGCTGTTGTGCGTGTCAAAAATTTCATTCACTCAAACCGCGCATGCTCTGACTACTCTTTTGGGAGAAGGTTTCCATCTTGTTCACATGTGAGTACCGATCTTTTTTGCAAAATAACCGCGATATCAAACAGAAATTTTCCCCGACCTCCACCCGGTTCAAACCCCAGGTAACCAAACTATCCGAAAAACTAACCCCCATCGAAATTTCGCCACTACTTTAATTGCAACAAAAAAAAATCGTACCGCATCCGGCGAGTTAATTCTCGCGCCATGTTGCCATATTTTTCATAAAATATCGATAAATTCATGTTTTATTTAACAATTAAAAGAATCATCTTGATCCGATTAAAATTGTGGACGAAAATTCGCGTAAAATAGAAATGTTTTTAGGTTAAGTTTAAGCCCGACTTCCGGCCACATGTTGTTTGGCCCTGCCGCGTGTACATATAGGTTAATACGCCCATTTTTTCGAGTTATTTTTTAATCTTTTTGTTGTGTTTGTGCAGTTTTTCTCGAAGTTTAAACGTTTGCTGGGCTCCCCCCACGCCGATTTTCATTAAAAAGAAGTTAAAAGAACAACAACAACAACAATGGCAGACATCGAGGACACCCACTTTGAAACCGCCGATTCCGGCGCTTCCGCCACCTACCCCATGCAATGTTCTGCATTGCGTAAAAACGGATTCGTCATGCTCAAATCTAGACCATGCAAAATTGTTGAAATGTCCACCTCAAAAACTGGTAAACACGGACACGCCAAAGTACATTTAGTTGGCATCGATATATTTACAGGTAAATTTTAACTCATTTTTTGTTACTTAATCATTTTAATTAATGAGTTTTAATTAATTTAGGTAAAAAATATGAAGATATTTGTCCCTCTACACACAACATGGATGTACCTCACGTAAAACGCGAAGATTACCAGTTGACTGATATTTCCGATGATGGTTATTTGTGTTTAATGGCCGATAACGGGGATTTACGTGAAGATTTGAAAATCCCTGATGGTGAGGTTGGTGCCCAGTTGCGTAGCGATTTCGAGGCAGGAAAAGAGCTCCTTTGTACTGTTTTAAAATCTTGTGGGGAAGAGGTAAAGTTTGATTAAATAATCCACTTACCTTGAAATCGAAATGATTCTTCTTTCTAGGTGGTTATTGCAGTTAAAACAAATACCGCACTCGACAAATAATGCCCAGCCCTGGATGTGGAGGACAAGAGTCTGTTAATAGTTGAGTTGTTCCTCCGCTTCTGTGACATTGCTATATAATATATATAAATATATTATTACTGGACCACTACTTATCAAAAAAAAAAAAAAAAATTAAACAAAAAAATTTAAAACTTAAATAAAACTAAAAAAACGACAAAAACATAGGAGCTTAAAGGTGGACATCAAAGACAACAGCAAACAATAAATAATATAACAACAAAATTCCATTTTTGGGGGTTAAAACGCGGGGTATTTTCTTTTGAGCGCTGATTCGTCGTAAAACCTTCGCTAAATAATAATCGTTTTTAGTTACATTTTTTTTTTGTTTTCTTTGTAAATTAGCCTCCTTTTAAAGTGAGTTGGCAGCGTCAACTAATTACTCATTCTTATCATTTCAACGGCGTTCCAGCTTTACCAAGACTGTTATTTTTTTTTTTATTATTATTTCCAGCGCGCTTTATTCTGCCAATTCAGTTTAAAATGTCGCGGAGTCAATACTTGTATTACAACTACTATCCTCCTTCTGAGTGTAATTTTCCGTTTTTTTTTTTTAATCATATTTTTTGTTAACTTTATTCATTAAACTCTGAAGAAATTTTTGTGGTATGGTTGTGTTACAGTTCTTAAGAATTAAAGATAACGTTCTTAAAAAAATCATTTTTTACGTAGCTCTCCATTTCTTTAAATGTTTTTTTTTTTTGATTTTTAATAAAAATAAAACTTAAAATATTTTTGAAACTTCTAATATTCATATAAATATAAATTAATTTCTTTAAAACACAAAAAGAAAATAATTTTTAGAGGTTAATGACGTTTTATCTGCCAAACATTTAGTTCGTCAATTTATGCAAAGATGGCGGCGCTAACTAATTTTATTTTAAAATTTATTTATTGATATGACATAGATGGCATTAAATTCAAATTGTACTTCTTTTGTGGTCTTGTAATAACAATAACACTAAATATATTATTTAATTTATACGAGATTAATTAATTTTAGTCAAGATAACAACCATTTAGTTATGATTTAGTTAATCCGTTAAATCTGAGATGGCGCTCTCACACTAAATAATTTCATTGATAATGTGTTAAAATATACAACAATCTAGCGCTGAATAACAAATAAAACTAGACTAACTTCTTCTAAAGTCTTCAAGACGCACGGCTAAACCCGAATAATTCTAGTTTTAGGTCTTGTGATAATAATTAATTAAATATATTAAATTACTTAATAACATAATAATAATAAGCAAGTAGGTATAAACATAGAAAATAGCTTCGTAGAAATGCAACTCTATAAACAAAAACGTCGTACTAAAAAAAAAAAAATGCATGTGGCGCAATCTGTTGGGGATATTTCGGAATTATTCAGCTAAGAACCGAACCACTAGAATACATATTGGATTTGGTTTATATATAAAAGCTCTAACCACAGAATAACTGTTAGGAGCCACTATGGGACTCCATTAACGTTCCGACTGGTTGGGAATTCTTCAGATGCAATTACACCTGTCAAATAATGACCGCCACATTTGAATATCACACTGCATCATATGACATGTGAGATTGCATCTGACGAGCTTCCAACCAGTTATAACGTTAGCTTAAACCAAGCTATAATGTCAATTATAATCTAATTATTTAATCATACCATTATTATTCTATTAATACTCTTACCAAAAAATCACTTTAAAATGACGTTTTCATCTGTCATTCTGAACAACTTAAAAGTTGAAGTTAGCGACAAATTTAAAAATATAACATGAATTAGAATCTATACTTTTTAAATTAAAAAATGATACTGGTAATAATTGTTATTGCTGTCTCTCATCATTCCCACTATTAATAATAAAATTATTAGTTTAATTAAATTATTTCAGTATAGACGCTAATGCCATCTTACGGTGGGATTTCGACACACAATCGGTCATATAAAATTAAGTATGACGAAGTGAAGTAATTATACATTTTAATTTTGATTATATTTAATACTGTAAAAATGATAAATATATATTAATAAATTAGAAATATTTGAATTTAACTTTACTGCCAAAAATTGTATTAATACTTTTTTTGACATTTCATAAAATCAAAAAGTGACATCTCTCGGCTCCCCCGCAAAAACAAGTATCGTTCTAGTCCTATAAACAAATCAAAAATATTTATTTTACGTCAAAAATCGACCGATAATCAACAATTCTTCATGAATATCAACAGAAATCAACAAAAACCCTCTTAATTTAGTAATTTTCCATATCCCAACTTGTCACGGTATAAATAGAACGACATATTAATCGAAAAATATTCGACGTTAAATGATAAGAACGAATCTCGGTTGTTGATTTTGATTGAAACCTTTTTCTCACTGTAATCGTTGAAATGGAAATGTACGAAAACTCATCACACAGCTTATTCGAACCCGAAATTACGGTAAAACAAACTTTGGACGAGGAGGGTTGTATTTACATTAAACAGGAACACGATACCATTATAGAGAATGTTCGTATTCATCCTGTAAGTTAATTACAGAGTGGTGTTTTGATTTAATCATTTATTATTTTAGCCTAAAACTAAGAAACAAAAACAACAAGCTTGTAAAGTATGCGGAAAACTTTTATCCTCACCTTCGAGTTATTACGTTCATATGAAAGTTCATTCTGGAAGTAAACCTTTTCAATGTACCGAGTGCGAAGCTACATTTTGTCGAAAAACTTATTTAGAGGTTAATTTCAAGGTATAATTCAAGAATCGTCATGTCGCTTAAAAATTGACAATTTTTTTTTAATCGACGGGAGATCACTCAAGTTAGATGTTAAAAATAAAAATGAAGAGTAGAACTTACCGAAAAATCACTTTAAAATTTCGACGTGACGTCATGGACCATATATTTTTGCAGTACATTTGGTTAAAACGCATATTTTCGGGTGAAATACGGTTGTTTCTTTGGTTTTTGACACAGAATGACTAAAATGTCGTTGTTTACCATCTATTTTACTGATTTATTTCAAAATTTTCTAGATCTAGTATTACACTTGCACTGCCATTAGACCTAGAACTAAAAATATTTAAGGTTAATGTTTTTATTCTACCTTTTTATGTTATTCCATGTTTGGACTCATTTTAAAGTTTTCTAATAAAGAATACATCATGAAATAACACCATGAAGTTGTCCATTTGTCTATTATATGATAACTAACTTCAGGTTTAAAATGTCAACCTCAATTTTGACACATTTGTAATCTTTGTTAAAAATCCTTTAAAATGAGTACAAACACGACATATTTATCTTTTATATTAATGAAGTTATGGTCAAATTCCGGTTAAGAATGTCAACGTCAATTTTGACATATTTATAATCATCATGAAAAAATCATTTAAAATAAGCCCAAACATGATACGTTTAATTCCAATATCACTCAAGATATAAGCAACTTCCGGTTTGTAATGTCAATGTCATTTTGATATATTCGTAAATTTTATAAAATGTCTTAAAATTTGTCACGATAACAAAAATATAATAAAAAAAAATCAAAAATTAAGGTTGGTATTAATTTTTAAAAATTAAATTGTTGCTAACTTCGGGTTTAATGTTTTTTATTCTAACTTTTTTGTTTTTTGACATAAGTGCGTCATGTTTGGACTCATTTTAACGGTTATTTTATAAAGATTACGAATATAACAATAAAATTAAAGTTGACATTAACACCTGAAAGTTTTTTTCTTAGCTGTTAGTTCTAGTGTAAAACTAGAACTAGGATTTGTATCAAGTTTGGATCATTTCGTCAACCGGAAGTGGTACTTTATTTGAAACCATCTTGAACTGGTTCTATATAAACTTGTTGTTTAAAGAGAGTTAAACAAATGCAATATTGCATAAGCGATTAAAATTATGAGAAACGTTCATACCGTAAATTTCACTCGAACTGCGTAACCGGAAGTTGTCCTTTATCGGAGCACCATCCATCATTTTTTATACAGTGTGTCCGTAAAGTAGCGGATATAGGCGATAAAATCATTATTAACGGTTTATTCAAAAAGCCATGAAACGAGTCTAAAGATTTACATTTTTTACAATTTCTTAGTGTAGATTTCAAAATTTTTCCGCTATTTTTAAGCGAGTTATGACGTCATCGATGTTTTTTTTAAATGACAATCCCCCATTTTTATTACGGAATATAAGAGGATTTTTTTCTGAATCTAGTACAGTCAATATTAATATTGCTTACATAAGAAAATTTTCGAGAAAAATTACTTTAAAGTTCTCGTACTTCAAATTTGTATAAATGATAAAAACAGCAGTTGCCATGGTAACCAATTATTTTAAACAATTGCCTGAGTGTCAAAAACTGTAATAAGAATGGTGGATTGTCATTTGAAAAAAATTAAATCTTTAGACCCGTTTCAGGGATTTTTCCATAAACCATTTATAATGATTTTATCGCCTATATCGGTTACTTTGCGGACACACTGTATATGTAAACTGGCATGTTACAGAATAATAGGATAAATGCATGAAATTAATTAACAACTTCTTTGTAGTCATGAAAATATATAGATATTAAATATCAACCAAATTGCGTAACCGGAAGTGGTCAAGTTTGTCTTGAGCGACTAAACCCGAATGTCTTGTTAGTTCTAGTATTAACACAGAGTCTATTGACACACAGTCTATTATTGACCAGTTTGATAGGAAAAAGCATGGTTAACATTGCTTGTGACGTCACATCGAATCTGTAACGTGATTTTCACTTTCTATTTATTTTTAACGTGTTTTTTGGGTCATTTCACATGGATTAAAAAAAAATCGTCGACTTTTAAGCCACATGATGATTCTTGAATTTTTCCAATATCAATCTAAATTAATTAATTTTTAATTTAAGGTTCATATGAGAACACACACAGGTGAACGTCCATTTCAATGCGAATACTGTGAGAAAAGATTCACTCAAAAATCTAGTTTAAACACCCACAAACGAAGTCATACAGGAGAACGACCGTATTCTTGTAACGTGTGTAATCGCGCTTTTGCGGTTAAAAATTATTTAATCGCACACAGATGGACCCATGTTAGCGATAAACAACTAAAATGCGTACATTGTTGTTTGGAATTTACGTCACGTAGCCAATACATTTTGCACTCGAAAACTCACCTCTTCGACTGTAGTCACGAGTGTCATTTTTGCGGGCGAGTTTTCGCTAAAGAATCGTATTTAATCCGCCACGTACATAAAGTTCACAAAGAGGAAAGAAATAACGATTTAGTTACGGCTAATAATGTGCAATAAAAAAAATCATGTTTTATTTAATTACTTTATAAGTTAGGTTAGTTTTTTTTTTGAAATTCGTTTTAAGAATTTCTTTTTGTTTAGAACTGTAGATTGATTAATATAATATAAATATATAAAAATTGTATTAAAAATAATTTTTAATTTAAATCAACCTAAAAATAAAAAATATTAAAGCGACATCTAGGTGAATGTTTAAGTAAATTGAGTTGAAATGTCAATTTTCGGCCGGTAATGTAGTTTGCACGCGATTCAGTGTGATGTGATTGACACCGTGAAAGAGTTCTTAGCGCAATTACAATAGATTTATAAAACCCACACGATTAAAAGGTATGTAATCCGTAAATTACAACTTAAGATGTTACATTAACCGTAATGATTACGTAAAAAACCGTTTGATTCATCCATAATTTAACCCTCTTTTTCTCACGAGTGTGAGCCTACACGGTGATTTTGTGTCCTAACTTCCTTATTGGACGTTAAATTTTATTAGTAAACACCCTTAAAATCAATTCGGGGTCGATTTAGTTCGGTTTAGGCTGGTTTTATCGGTAAATGAGGTGTTATTTGGGTATAACCGTTCCTTGAAGTTGTACAGTCACTGCCAAAAAAAAAACATGTCGATGATTTTCATTTACGTTCGCATTTTTTATTTAAAAAACCTCCTGTTTTTCACATGCATTATGGCCTTATGACCTTTCAGGCAATAACACGCCAATTGCATAATTGATAAATCGTAATACGTCTTTAATAAATTCGTTTTTCGTTCTTTTTAGTTCGAGATTTGAGTCAAGTGGTTGACCTAACCTATAAAAACGATTTTTTGTGTATTATGTAATTTTTTAATCAATCCGAAAGAAATTATTGGGATATTTTGTTGTATTTCGCGGTAAGTTTCATTAATTCCTTTTTATTTAAATAAGTAATCGTTAAAAAGTAAATAAAAATTAAAACATGCGGTTTTTTAACCGTTAGTGGTGCCATCTATGATACGTTTTTTGCGATATATTTAGTTATTTATTTTTTTTTGAATTATTATTTTTAATAATCAATTTTACTTATTTATACTTTTTTTGTTAAGCAAAAAGTGTTTTAAAAGCCAACGCAACAAATTTAAAATTTTAAACGCAATTTGGCAACAACCGTTTGATCTAATTTTAGCTACCCCACTAATTCAGTTATTCCTCGATGTCACAAGAGCCCCATTCGACTCGTTAATGTCGTTTCTCATCGAGGTAAACGCAAAAATACAAAAAAAATCGCTTATATAAAAAAATCATTAAGTAAATAAAATCATAACCTCAAAAAAAATTTTTTTTCTTTTTTTAATTTAATTTTCCTTTTTGATTTTTTGAAATAAATTAATTGATTAATAAAAATAAAAGGTTTTATAATAAAATTTAATTAGAAAAAATTAAATTAATATTAAAAAAAATTTTTAACATAACCTCACTTTTTTGTTGACATCGCTGACAGTTGACGTTTAATCATAAATTTTTGTTGATTTTGACGAAATTGATAAAAATAATGAAAATGCTGTGTCTTTTTAGTGCTGTTGTAGCGGTGCCATGCAAACGCTAAGCGCTGAGGGGCAGTACATGAACGCGAACGGGGCCGTAAACCCGGAACGTGTGGCGATATTGGACGCGGGCGCTCAGTATGGTAAAGTGATCGACAGGAAAGTGCGAGAACTCTGCGTCGAAGCCGATATTCTACCGCTGGATACGCCGGCGTTTACAATCAAAGAGAACGGTTATAGAGCTATTATTATATCGGGGGGGCCAAACTCGGTTTATGCCGAAGATGCGCCAAGATACGATGCTGATATTTTTCGAATAGGATTACCTGTTTTAGGTAAATATAAATTAATCTTACATACGAAGACACACTAGAAGTAGAACTAGAAACTTTTGGGTTAAGAAAAAGTGTTTGACGTTTCGGGTGGAGAAGGTTTTTTTGGATATTCTGGTCATCGTGAATTTGCAGATTTTTTTTGGCTAATTAAGCCAAGATAACATTTATCCTCAATCTCAAAGGGCGCTTGCGGACTAGGCGCTAGAACCCAACCCGACAGAGAAGATACAATAAAGATACAAATATCTCATAAGAAGATGTTTATCCTCAAACCGCCGAGGTCGCTTGCGGGCGAGGCGCTAGAATCCTCCAACGTTGACGAATTCTTGGTTACGTATCAAATTCAGCGCTGCGCCCGCAAGTGATTTCTGCGATTTCAGGCAAATCGTTCTTTGTATATCTTGCTGAAGATATAAAAGTCTTTCATAAGAAGATATTTATTCTCGAACCGCCGAGGTCGCTTGCGGGCGAGGCGCTAATTTTTATACATCAATACCAACTTACTAACTTTGCAGGATATTTGAGGATAAATGTCTCTCTATGAGGGACTTGTGTCTTTACCAAGATAAACTGACCGGCAAAAAAAACCGGCCACTTAAATTTTGCCACAATTTCAAAGGTGGGTTTCTCGCGAACCACTCATTCGATTTTGATGATTCCTTTTTTGATCGAAAGGTTGATTCTTCTGTAATAATCCTGCGATAGAAATTTTTATTCGGATATTAATTTGAGCATATACGGGGTGCAAGAATGAGAAAAGCATTTTTTCTCGAAATTTGTAATACCCTGTGGGGTGCAGATGCTACAGCAGAGGGTGTTAACTGGAATCAAACGGTAACCCAATCTTTTCTGAACATTTTGTTTTTTTATTCACTCTATTATCTCTGTTACTAACGAAGATGCAGTGTTTTAAAGCGAACGCCTGTGAAAACAAGACAAACAAGCATACAAAATCTAAGGTGGCGCGCTAGGTAGCGTATGTCAGTTGTTTCGAATAGTAAATTGACAGTTGTCAAAGATGCCGTTGTCAATAACTGATGTTGCGCGTATTATTAGTTTAATTGAAGATGGCAAAAGTCAGCGGTACGTTGCCCATACGTTGGGTATACCCCGAACAACAGTTCAGGATGCCTGGAACCGATATGTGGAAACAGGAAATTTTACTAGGCGGCAAGGTTCCGGTAGAAGACGAGTGACAACAGCAGTTGATGATCGATTTATTGTGCTAAACACTCTGAGGAATCGTAGAACGACTGCTGTAGAAACTCGGCATCGTCTTCAAATGGTGCGTGGGGTTGACGTAAGTGAAAGAACCATTCGTCGAAGACTTGCTGAAAGTGATCTAACTGCAAGAAGACCTGCCAAAAGACAGCGGCTGGTCCAGAGACATCGGCGAGCACGTTTTCAATTTGGGCGCCTACATACGAATTGGAAAATGGAACAATGGGGTAAGGTGCTCTTCACTGACGAGTCCCGATTTTGTCTCCGGTCACCTGATGGTCGAGAACGAGTGTGGAGACGTCGTAATGAAAGGTTTGCGACCTGCACAATTTCGGAAAGAGTACCTTTCCATGGAGGTTCGGTCATGGTATGGGCGGTATTCCGACGGAAGCGCATACAGCGCTCATCTTTGTTGAAAATGGCACGCTAAATGCCAACCGTTATAGCCAAGATATTCTGCAAGAAGCTGTCGTGCCCTATTCCCATTTTATTGGTGACGGATTCACGGTAATGCATGACAATGCGCGACCGCACGTAGCACGTGTGGTTAGCGAATATCTTGATGAGATGGGTATTGAACGGACCTTAACACTATCGAACATCTTTGGGACTAACTTCAGAGATGCATTCGTCGTCATCCTGTTCTACCGGACAATTGATTCATAATTGTGTAGTCCACAAATCTTTCATTTGAACGTTTTCATATTCGTTTCTGACTATCGGGTGATAGTAGACAAAACCACTACTCATCCGTAAAAAAGACCTCCATTGCAGTACTCATTCTTCCATTGCTCGATCTCCCAATTCACATGTAAGCGCGCAGATTGAAGGCGTGCACGTCGATATCTTGGAAGCAGCCTCGGCCCTTTAGCAGCCTTCTTGCAGCCAGACCAGTTCTAGCAAGTTTTCAGCGAATGGTTCTCTCACTGACATCACAGCGGCCTCTACAGCTGTCGTTCTACTATTGCTTAGAACAATAAAACGGTAATCAGCTACTATTGTCACTCATCTTGTTTTCACAGACGATCGCTTTAAAATACTGCATCTTCGTTAGTAACAGAGATAATAGAGTGAATAAAAAAAGAAAATGCTCAGAAAAGATTGGTCTACTGTTTGATTCCAGGTAATACCCTCTGCTGTAGCAACTGCACCCCGCAGGGTGTTACAAATTTCGAGAATAAAAGTCTTACTCATTTTTCTCACCCCGTATATGCTAAAATTAAAATCTGAACGAAAATTTCTATCGCAGGATTATTACAGAAGAATCAACCTATCCATCAAAAAGAGAATCATCAAAATCGAATGCGCGGTTCTCGAGAAAGCCAGCTTTGAAGTTGTGGCAAATTTATAGTGGCCGGTTTTTTTTGCCGGTCAGTTTATGTAAGGAACGATTTTCTTTTAAATTGTCTTCTTATAAGTCTCTAAGTATCTTCTTATAAGAGACATTGTATCTTTACCAAGATATAGAGTGTTTCCTAAAAGTAATGCAGAAATTCCCATTCAATTGAGATAGAAAAATAGAAGAATGCGTAACCATGGCAACCAATCGTTTTAGATATTAAAAGTTGGCCATTGTCTGTAATAAAATATCTAAAACGATTGGTTGCCATGGTTATGCATGGCTACTTCTATTTTTCTATCTCAATTGAATGGGAATTTATGCGTTAATTTTGGGAAACACTCTATATCTTGGTAAAGACACAATATGTCTTATAAGAAGCCAGTTACCCTAAAACCGAGGTCGCTTGCGGGCGAGGTGGTAAAATCCTTCAAAGTTAACTATTTCATGTTGACGTATCATATTTAGCGCCTCGCCCGCAAGCGACCTCGGCGGAGTGAGGATAAACGATTTCTTGATGAAGTGTTGTACTCCTAAAAGTGCACCATGACTTTACTAATACTGTATCATTCAAACATTGTCATAATATTAACACGACTGCCATTTTAAGCAAAGACTTAAAATTTTGATTTGAATTTGAAATTTTAATGTCCCTTTATAGAGATAGTTATTACACAAGTGTAGAGTGTGTAGACCTAGCAAGAATAGTTCTGTATGGCATCAATTTCTTCAAACCATTATCGCAGAATAATACAGAAACGAAACTGCCCTTTAAATGTGAAACTCGGCCGCCATCTTGATGGTAGTTATATTAGCGAGATCATTAATGTTAAAACAAAACAAACGTAGTTATAATGTAAATAATATTAAGTTAAGTATTGTAAATAATACATGATTTACTACCTAAAATACGGTTTTAATTTCCGTGTCTGTAAATCAGCTGCAAAAGAACTAAAAAAAAAGGCGTCAAATCATTTGCTTTGTTAACTACCAACAAGATGGCGAATCTGTACACCTCCAACATCAAAGAAGCTGTCGCTGTCGTTTCTGTATTATTCTGTGCCATTATATTATTTATTAATATTATGTATTTTTTCGATTGGTCGCGCGTCAGCCAACGTATTAATAAGAAAGAAACCGGAATGGTTCTAATTATTTAATGCTAAAAGCACAAAATAGGAAATAAAACTAAAACTAGAAACTTCCAGGGGTTAGAGTTGGTGTCTTCCATAGAGTGTTGTAGCAAGAAGCATGAAAGGGAACAAGTCGAACACTTTTCTAAAAGATAAAATTAGCTAAATTAATTTTTTTATGTTCCCAAGATGCTCAAAATGACCTAAGGAACACCATAAGCACACACAATTCAAATTTGGCAGTAGCAAAAAAAAATATACGACTGCAAAGAGTAACTGTAAATTTGGAATTTTAATTTTTGAAAATTTTTTGCTTTTAGAATATGTAAAATATCCTTTGTAACGCGACTAATACACACATTTCTTTCTAAACAAGTCAAACACTTTTCTAAAAGATAAAATGAACCCAAAACTTTCACGGTTGTGAAGTTAGCCATAGATTTAAAAATCGAAAAATGACCGATTTTTGCAACTCGAAACGCAAATTAAAATTCATATTTGAGTTTAGCGATCTTAGAACAACCCCAATACAAAAATTTATGGGGGGGTAATTGTAATTAACGTTTTTAAAACATATGCTTCGTTTTTGATTTTTTCTATTAATTCATCCTTAGAGTTGACTTGTGTAAACATAGGGTGTATGTTAGGTGTATGTTCTTTCATGTGGCCCCACACATAAAAATCAAGGGGCGTCAAATCAAGACTCCTTGCAGGCTATGGAATTAGATCTCCTCTCCCAATCCAACCATTAGGAAACATTTCATTTAATGAATTTTCAACATTTTGGGAATAGTGTGCAAGGCATTCATCTGGAAAGCCACATTACATCTGTTTTCTAAAGGTACATGGTCAAGCAGGCCTATTAAATTGTTATGTAAAAATTCATTGTATGCTGCGCTAGTTAAACCATCCGGCAAAAAATAAGGACCAATTAAATTATTTCCAATGAGCCCCATCCACAAGTTTACGCAAAATTTTCTTTGATTGTTCATTTCCCTTGTTAGATGCGGATTTTGAATACGGTGAAAATGATTTAAGAATACAGTTCATTAATGGATGTCCGAGAATTGTTAAGAAAAACTAGTAACTTCCCAACGGAAAGAGTACAACATATACTATCAAAACAAATTTTTTACTTCGGTCGATGCATCAGACTTTGATATTATTGCTCTCAGTGAAACTTGGGTCAAGAAGAGCGTCCTAGACTACGAGATCTTTCCAGACAGGTATGACGTTTTTAGATGTGATCGATCTTTCCATAAGGGTGGAGAGATGTTACTGGCTGTTAATTCCGGAGTTGCTACTTCGAATATCATGATTGCCTCCTGTCCTATTGAATCAATTGACTTGAAAGCTGTACGGATTGACTTTAAAAAGACGAAATCGGCCTTTAACATTGTTGTCTGCTATTTCCCACCTGTTACACCTGGAGGAATGTATGTATAGTTACACCTTCGATTACATTGAATCAATGTTGGATATGTCTTTGGATACCATAGTCATGGGTGATTTTAATATTGAAGTAATAATGACTTTCTGCAATTAAATAATGTAATGAATATCATTGATAGAACTCTTGATTTGATACTTGCTTCCTCAAACTTGAGTTTCAAATTAAACACTGAGACTTTACATTGGTACGAGAAGATAATTACCAATCGGCATTACTACTTACTATTTCGGTAACGGTGCCTACACATTTGATAGCTCGAGATGTTATCTTATCTGCCTGACATGTACGAGG